>JAOEHT020062926.1:0-13719 GCA_025448195.2 Parazoanthus atlanticus | reverse complement strand
TTTAAAACATTGTAAATAAGCCTGAAAAACCCTCGGGAGAGTTTATTAAAGTTATTATTATTATTATTATTATTATTTGTGGACAGGGATTCCATTTGTGGACAGGGATTCCATTTGTGGACAGGGATTACATTTGTGGGCAGGGATTACATTTGTGGGCAGGGATTACATTTGTCGACAGGGATTCCATTTGTGGGTAGGGATTACATTTGTGGACAGGGATTACATTTGTAGGTAGGGATTACATTTGTAGGTAGGGATTACATTTGTGGACAAGGATTCCATTTGTGGACAGGGATTACATTTGTGGACACGGATTCCAATTGTGGACTGGGATTACATTTGTGGGCAAGATTTACATTTGTGGCTGACTCTAGTACAATTCACAATGTAATCAACTCTTTCAGCCCCAGCCAGTTTATCAACATCTATCTTCTCCTTACAATATTAATACAAAATAAGTTGTTTTGTTGTGAGAACATAGGAATTAATCACACACTGCAAGCTATCCAATATGAAAAGCAAGATTCTCCCAAATTGTTTAAAAGGAAAGTATGGATACTATTTAGGAGAATTTAGCAACACATCATTTGTCGTGTTTGGGGCTGAAAGGGTAAAGATTATCGACTTTTCACATGTTATCGACGTATCACAATTGCAGTAAGTAATGGTCATTCCTGTGGATTTATGTTTAAATGATCGAAAATGAAGAGAAATATCAAGGAGGATTACATGTGTGACCAGGAATCACATTAGAAGGTTGTGCACGGTGCCTATAAAAAGTTTCTGTAAGTTAAGTTTTGGGAGAAACAACGGTGTCAATTGAGAGAAAAATACGCAGATTATGACTGATGTGCAATCAGGGCTGGACCTAGACTAGCTCACCTAGTTTGCAGGCAACTAGTCACAGTTTTATGACGCTTAACAATATTTATCCACAAGATTTTTGTTGCAATCGGTTCTATATTTGCTATTTTGGTCTTACTGCACCATTTCCTACCCTCCCTCTCCCCTCCCTTGTCAGACTTCTTTGACTGTTTACTTGTGATTTTTGGTGATTCACTGGTGAAAAGCCCGCGCTTTGTTCAATTGTTTGAAATGAACCAGTCACAACGCAACTTGATTGGCCGGGTGGTTTCCCACTGGCCACGAAGATTTCGGAAACCACTCACGACCAACTCGCGTATTACAAATGGCTGGGAACTTTTGGTCTCTCGTGAAAGCGAACAAGTATGAATCGATGTTCAGAGTTCAGCGTTTAGTAGGCCTTAGTAAATTATGTTGTTGAGAATTATGGACTGGTGAAGGCATATGGAGTGTACTAATGGATAATGAAAGAACAGAATAGAAATATTTCCGTGGACGCAAAAGGATAAGTAAATATAACGAAAGGTGAGTAAATATAGGCCAATGTAATATACGCGGATGGTTCTATGTTCTGGATCTTTCGCGAACATGAAGATCAAACAAATATTGAAGCACAGTCCTCTATGGTTTCGATCATCCGTTGTAGATGTCAGTTGTTTCGAGGTTTATGCTCGCTGTTTCGGGCACATGGATGTGATATGAAGCCAAATGAATGAAGGGTTTAACGGTTTTTATTAACGGGAATTACACTATACTATAATATAATATAATAGCCTACAGCTGCTTGCTTTTAAATAGCATTTACAAGGTAGACCTGCAGTCACCATATTTATTCATTCATTGAATCACATGCACAGCAGGACGTATTAATTAATTTTAACATTAGCAACTGCATTGCACAGAGCTCGAAAGGATCTTCATTTAAAAAAGGTGGTGAGCGAAACATGGAAAGAAGAAAAAACAACATGTCAATATTCGAGTCTGTTTGCTTGCCTTTACCATTGCACTGAAACAGTCTCTTGCAAAAGCTATGTCATTCACTACAGGGAGGACTCGAATCTTCTGAAATAGTAGTAGGAACATAATAATTTAAACTGCAGAATAAATTAATGAAAAATTGACCAATTTTCATTCAGAATTTTTGAAGCATTCATTTTTAAAACTCGGAAACTACTCACGAATTGGGCTAGATCCACATCTGGAAATGTAATGCGATGTGTGATAGTTTCTGAAAGGAAGATGGAAAGTTCTATTGCAAATTAAGTGCTATATAAGACAAAGAAAAAAACTCACTCGAGGCTTTAAGTTGAAAGTGAACCCATTGAGTCCAAATTCCTTGGGGAACAAGTTTTCAACAATTCTAATGTCGTAACTAGTAAAATTTTATTGCAGATGTTCTGTTAAAAACCATTGTGGTTAATTGAAGTACTAGATTCAATAAATTTGGTCATTTTGTCATGCTCCAACCTCTTGAAAGACTGAAATATAAATATAGAAAAAATCAGTATATTTCGATTTATTGGTACATGATTCTTGCCTTGTATGGCATATAGAAGCAGGAACTCGGGAATCTCATAAACCTGACCAATATCTTTGAATATAATGTAAATTGGACTAGTTTTTACTCTGAGCGGCTGCAAAAGGCATGAATCGGTCAGTGGCTTAAACCAAAACTGTTCGATTTGAGATCTGCAACTTTTTTCTTTGTATATTTCTTTTGTGGCTTTGTATTTTGTTCTTTATTTCGTTTCGTTTGATGGTGCAACGATTGCTTTGAAAACTACCCTTCCTTCAAGCCATTCTTCTTTCTGATCAAAACATTACTTCAAGAAACCTGTCTTATTGCTTGTTAATACTTAGTCTAGTAACCACTTAAAGCAAAATATAGAACAAGATAGATGAAAGCTTTTGTTATTTAGTGCCTTCCAATATCAGTGGTCGTTTATTACCTCTCACAGGTCGTTTCAGGAGCTCTTGAGAATTTAATTATAACTTTCAAGTACAAGGCCATCTTCATCACTGATTTACAACAACAGCACCACTACCGAACTAACTCCCTTGTAAGCAGCAACAACTCACAATATTGCTGCTTCGCTCACTCACTATTCATGCAAAAAGGGTTAAATAGTAATATACGGTATGATATCTGCTGCTTACCAACGATTCCCGCCCTTGATCGAGGGTATACTTACTTTTTCGACCTTCTGATCATAAACAGAGTATATAATGTTTGGATTCGCGAATGTGTATCATAAACAGGGTCTAAAAATTACGTGTTTTAGCGAATAAATGTTTGAAATTTGAGCTGAAAATCATGAACAGGGCCGGTACGAATTTCTGAGAAATTTTCTCATAAACAGGGTCAGGGTTTGAGTGTCTGGGCAGAACCCCCCTGCCCAAACTTAGGTTGAGTACCCCCCCCCCAGTAAAGATTCCAGTGAAGTTGCAATTATCGCAGTGCATTAGAGTATATACAAACATTTGTAAAGTGTCAAGCATTTCACGGACATTTCTGTTTGTGTGAATACATTTCATGACAAGCAGTTTTTAAACCAAACGTTGTATCAATTTCTATTCTCAGACTCTTTTCCAGGTCTAGTTATGTGTGTAGTATCATTCGCTACTAAAAACACCATTGTATCATATTGACATTCTTAGTTCATCATTATTAATTAAACAAATTGATTGCACTTTGCTTTATTAACTTTGATGTACTCGCCCATCTGAGGAGAGAATCATGTTCTCGATAACACGAGTCAACCACAATCCGTAAAAATTATTTAGATAGATAGCTTATTTAAAAATAATTACATGGCAGCCCAAGAATGAATTGCGTAATTTACAAAAAATATACATCTAATGATAAAATATTAAAGGTAAAAGATAAATATATATATATGTATATAATGATATAGTTATTAGAAGTATTTGAATATTTAAATAAAATAAAGTATGGAATGTACAAAGGCTATATTATAATGTGCTATTTGCAAGTCTGCACATGGCAGGGATAAAAGAGTTCCTGTGGCGATTCGTGCGTGTGTGTGGAAGGTCGAACACGCGACTACGCCTAAGGTTATACTTGGCCACATGGCTAGGTGGCAGCAAACGGTACAGACTGTGACTAGGACTGGAGATAGTGTTAAACAGTTTGACACACAGAGAGTCTCGTCTACTTTACAAGCTAGATAAGCCGTAACGCGTAAGGTTTTCATCATAAGTATTAAAGGGACAGATAATGCGGAGTGTCCGTTTCTGAACCCTTTCAAGATATTTTGGAAGGGCATGATGGAACACGGGCGAGCAATACTCTAACACTGGTCTAATGGTGGTACAATAAACATTAACAATGTCAGTAGACGGGACACCGGCGAAGTAAGACAAGAAGGTACATTGGTTTGTTGGCCTTCTTAATGGCCTTATTAATGTGGTTGTTCCAAGTGAGATCACAAGAGATCGTGAGACCCAAGACCTTGGCACTATCAACTACTGAGAGTTCGGATCCACTAAAATTATTGAAAGTAACATAAGCTTGCACATCAAAATTGAAAGTTTGGTTCTTGGAGAGTCAAAGCAAGCGATTATGAATATGTCTTGTGAAATTTGAAACACGGTAAAAAAAGTTTGGTTGAGTATTACTAGTGACAGTTTTTAAAAACAAAATGAGAAATTGAAGTAGCGCGATGACTTTTAAGTCAAAACAAATAAGCGCCATTATTACTAAGATGAAAACAATTAAGGCATGCTGCCACTTCTTAAAAAGAACAATTATCAGTGTGCCTGATACACGAGAATGGTTTGTTTCAATTTTATAATTACGTATATGATTCAATTCCGTTCACTTGCTACAATCAGTATTTACTCGGCCAAACTTCTTGAGGGATTGTTGGTATTCATTCATAGTTTATTATCAATAATATTGCAGCAAAGTAACATAATGTCTCCTATAAACCCTGACAAACTTGTACATGTGGTGCTCGAAACGTTTTTGTAGAACTGCCGTAGTACATCATGCAATTTTGATCCATATTTAAATGATAATCCTACAGACTACAAGTAAATTCTCCATAAGTTCAGCGATACAAGAAAATGCTGATTTCTATCCCAAGTAGTAATTTTGTGTTCGCTGCAAGGTGGAACCTTTTGTAGTAAAAAGATTTCCGCTGATCATTAGAAACGCGGGGAGGAAACAGACCGTAGATGCAAGTTTACGGAAAAACCAGTCCTGACTCAAGGTTTCTAAACCTAGTGTACAGTTGGTTCTTACTGCTTTTCATGCCGGTATCTTCTATAGTTATGGTAAGTACGCGGTAATCAGATCGAGATGTGTAGAACAAATTTCATATTTTTGTTTATATTACCGACAAACTGCTGAATATGAAACTCTTGTAGAGGGATGGTATCACTAAGAAACCATAGGGAAAAAGACCTTAAATAGCCAACTACATGACATAGTTGTGATTTATCAGGATAAAATCGGCAGTTCTTGTATGAAAAACCCCCCAAATATCTTCACTTAGCTTCCCACGCTCATCATATAAAAACCTATCTCTAAGATATTTATCAAATGAGTATATCAAAGAACGAAACAACCTGCTTTGCAGGTTTAACAAAAAATTGCAATTTACAATGTAGCTTCTTCCATTGCATACAGTTGCATGGTGAAGTAACAGCACCGTGCTGCAGACTCCCCGGAATCAAAACGTACTACAAGAAATGCTAGCAAACAAAGAACTGTTTTTAAATGCTCTTTTTGCAAGTCAACCTTTGTGAAATAGCTCAACAGATTAATATCTTTGTTCAATTCCCTCGAAACGCTTTTCAATCTTCAATATAAAAGATGTACAATGATTATATAATACAATTCAAATACATGGGCGACGAACAAATAACATAAAAATAGTATTATACTAACAAAGTTTGAAGATTGTCTCAGAACAGGTACGACGTTTAAAAGTTTCTATTAAAAGGTTACCATACAACTTGAGCGGTGCTTTCAATTCTCCATCCACCAGCAACTTACTCTGTCTTAAGATTTCATTATAGATCGGATACCGACAAACCTACGTATCAAAGAAAAGTTTATTTAACTAATGATGTTATTTTTAGAATTCCCATCGGGAGAAAACGATCCTGTTTTTTCGGGCAAATGATTTTCCTTCAAGAGGTCCAAGTTCGTCGAATCAAGACTCCTGCCATACTAGCTGTGTTTTGTTAGTTTGAGCACTACTTGACCCCCAAACCAGTGTCAGGGGTTTTTTATTCACCCGCGTATAAATATACCTTTGCTGTCAAGGTATTGATGGGGAGTCTTTGCTTTAGCACAAAAACTTATTACTTAAAGCTATAAATCCCAAATCCCCGACATAATTTGGAGTTTACTTATTACGCTGTCACCCTGCTCAAAACTCAACTTTGAAGTTGTTCCAATAAAATGTCTAGAAACAGAGGTCCTGGTTTCTTGTGCAGTTTCTGTTCAATTTCACATACCTTTCCTAACTCGGTCCTAAGAAATTCAGATTTATTCAATGTTTCAGAAATAATATTAATATTAATACTAATGATAATAATAAAAATAATAATAATAAATATTAATTAATTTAAAGCTACAACTTTTCAAAAAATCTTAATGAAAAAAAGCCCAATATAAATAATGTTAAACGCATTTTCCCGAATATACAAAGGGTGGAAACGACTAATTTAAGAAGCAGTAAAATTAAAGCCTTAAATGAACACAAATTCGTTACTTTACTGATCCTACTATGCACATGGAGCAGTTCAATGTTATCAAGCTTTGAAATGTTCCTTATGAAAAACGAATTTGTTAACAGCTGTTTTCATTTAAAAAATTGAACTTAAAATTTGACGCTTCTTTGCTCCTTTTATTTAAAAATAACAAGTCTTTTTTCGTTTTCTATCTCGAGCATTTAACATCTCTTACTTCGTTTTTGATTCTGTTTAAGTTTTCGTGTGTTCGTGTACGATCTGTGGAGAAGATGACACTGTATTGAACGAGTCTTAGACTCTCGTTCGATAAAACACCGATATCGACTACTTCGTGACTTTTTGCGGAAAAGGGCGAACGCACATGTTTGCTTTCTAGAACATTTGAAGTACCATTTGACGCGTCTTATAAAATCTGAATAACATTTTGAAGACATCACAAGTTACGGTTTATCTTCTTCTAACACCAAACCAGCTCAACTCACATATTGAAGAACTATCAATTTCGTGAGCGGCGAACTGTAATAACAATAAGACAATTATGTTAGTTCAACTGTTTTACGAACAGTCATTTTAGATAGTTTTTTAAACATTGATTAGCGGAACTAAACAATTGAATTAACACAAAGAAGTCAGAGATTATAATAGAATATGGAGTCAATATAAAGTTGTTGCAACCATTTATCATTTTCAGGCGTTTTAACGCAAAGGCCGTATCTCAAAAAGCTTTCCGTTGTTGGAAGAACATATTGCAAATTGTTCTCGCAATAAAGTTAAAGTTTTATAAAATACACTATATTTCCGTCAGTTAGCAGCGTAAGTAAATACATGTTTAAGAAATGTTTTGGGACATAACAAAGGGGGTTGAAGTCGAAAACTGGCTCTTCAAGTTTAGTTGTGGACTTTCAGATTGAATGGAGCCGTTGTTACACCTTTGTTTGCTAATTAATTATACTAGATATAGTAAGAACGACTCAGTTTATAAAAAACGTTTACGAAGATCCTACAAATATAATGTTTGCAAGGACTGACATCTGATGTTATTTTCAGATTTACCAATATTTTAGACAGTTGTGGTAAATAAAAGAAGGACTCAACAACAAAAATTAACTACCAACTTGTGTTATATAACCTACAATTTGAACTATATTAAACACAAATATTGGTAAAATTTAAACGGTTGAATGTTTGACTTAACATGGCACACGTACAATGCAAGAAAACATTAAAAAGTTGTTGAGGGCGATTTTCAAAAGGTCTAAAAAAACAAATTTTGTTAGTTTAGTTTAATTCCGACGTCAGCCTACATTTACTTTTCTTGTTGAGAACACTTTGCTTAATTATAACTGCAATCTACATCGAGGTGTCCCGACCTCTAGAATAACTGAAGACTGTTGCCTGTAGTGTTTTTGGTTTTGTAATTTTGAAGACCTTACGATTCTATTTTGCAGGCTCTTTGATTAAAATGAGACACTTTTGCAGCTTCTATATTATTTTTGGTGAACATAATTTATACATTACACCAAGTGAGAGCAGATATTCTGTATTGCCTTTTGGATTAAATGTTGCTTTCTTGACGTTCTTACATATTGCACTATTAGTGGTTTTAACTACAAAACGATGTTGGGCGCGAAAAAGTTGCTTATGTAGCTTTAACTGCAATCGTGATGAGGCAGTTAGTGCTGCTTGTCTGGTAATCGCGACGATGGCCGAGCTACAGAAAGTTTTCAAAGGAAATAAGAACAATTTATATAAACATTCGGATGCAAAACAACATCCTACTAATTACCAAGGGCTTAACTGCAGACAGTTGGCTTTAACTTCTAAAAATATTATTTGCAACAGTGAGCTTAACCGGCGACAAACGAGCACGGCTATTGTAGCCGTTGGGGAGCCGAAGATCAAAGCCGAAAAATCCTCAGAACTGAAAACGTACCGAAGGCGAACCGTCTACCCAGACCTGCTTGAACAATTGAAGGGAAGCTACACAGTGGAAAGAACTGAAAAAGTACAACGGACTAATGGCCACACGTCTCAGCTTTACATTCAGCGTCACTCCACCATCTTCCATCTGTTTGAAGAGTTTGATCATAGAAAAAAGAACTCCAATATGGAAAGGGATGGTAAAGTGCTTACAAAGGAGAATGAAGAGGAGAAGGAAAGCCACGAAAAAATGCAGTATGGATCCACTCCGGAAGATACTGCCGCTTATCTTGACCGTGGGAATGGGAGCTGTACAGAAACAGGAAGTGTGGAAAAGCTAGCTACACAGCGTGGTATAGTTTGTTCGATGACGATTGAAGGAAAGGGAAAACACTCTGATGACCAGCACCAAAGGTGGCATCACCGGAACACATTCCTGCCAAACAAAAGTCCCGAACGTAATGAGGAAACATACTACGACAGGAGAAGCTTGATACAAGGTCCCAGGAACGCTGACAAGTACAACAATAAAATGAAGCCGTCGTATTCCTACATTGCATTAATCGCGATGGCCATTTTGAGCTCGCCAAGCAATGAGCTTCTCCTGGCCGACATCTACAGCTACATCGAAGAGCGCTTCTCGTATTTTCGACACCAAGACCAGAGCTGGAGGAACAGCATTCGCCATAACCTTTCCCTCAACGACTGCTTCGTTAAAACAAAGCGCAGTGGAAATGGCAAAGGAAGCTACTGGACTATCCATCCCGACAATCTGCAAGACTTTGCCAGGGGGGACTATAGGCAGCGTAAGCCCCGCCAACGTGTGCGTAATCGAAGCGCATGTACAGCCAGTTACCGCCATGGCTCTTGCTATGTACCCCATGAATTCGTCACTTATCCAACCATGCACACGCCACCCTGGTTGCTAATGGTGGACAGGTGCAAAGACGTGACAAATTGCCCGTGGTCCACAAGTCATACGCCCGTACACTCGATCAGCGGTCTTCCTGGTTATCACAGCAGTTACCCTGCACCACTACCATGGCAATCCGTTATGTCAGCGGGGACGAATCCTTTAAGCGAGATCACAAAAATGGAATGGGGAACCAAAAAACTTCATTATTACTCTCCCAGATCATTTGGCGATGCCGCGTATCAAGATACTCTAATGGAAGGAATCACTCCCGGCGCACCTAGCTGGCAAGAAACGCTCGAAAAACTTCAACAACAACTGACTAAGAAAAGTCTAAACGATGAATCTTGAGTAGCAATAACTTTGTCAGATTGTGACTGAAAAAACTTTTAAAAATCGTTCAAATTTTAAGAAAATACATTTGCTGATAACCCATTACTCCACAATTATCCGTTAATCTCAAATTTAACACGTAACCGAATTACAGATTATCCCATATAACGATGCAAGATTCGGTAAGTTAATCGAAGTTCGCTGAAGTTTCAAAGATGCTAAAGCTGAAACGCTTTCGCAGACAGGAGCCTAGTTTGTCTTTCATATTAAAAAGTAACCAAATGATGACTCGTGATACACAAAGAAATAATTTACTTGTGCTTTGTCAAAATTCTTGTAATTTCTCAATAAGACTTTTGCCAGAAAAAAACGTAATTTAATCCTAGGTGTCCCTCGTCATCAGTTAACAATGTATTCACATTACCTGGTTAGAGCGGACCATTTTTACAAACGTTTTTTGTATAAAAGCAATATACTCCAAATGGAATATCAGACAACTTTTTCACTTTGCTACGAGTGATGCTGCCTACATCACGAACAATGTTACGTGATCAACTGCCACGGCACATTATCCATGATGTCATACTCGGTCCCCTAGGAGATGAGAGATGCCCCTTTTCCCCAAGGGGGAAACTTTTTTTAATTTTGTATCTTCGACAGCGTCTATTTCCATATTAGTTTTCATAAAACAGTAGGAAAAACACATATAATGTAATAAACAGTTCATTAGCTGGAAATTAGTGCACGTGCCAAATCAACACTTAGTAGTGTTTGTCTTCTATTAATACTACAGGACCACAAGTTCAAAAGATTTGCATGCCTGATGTACATTTCTGTTTCCGAATAACTGACTTGTACGACCTGTCCAGTAGAATATGGGATCGTCTACTGGGAGACCCTAGTGCTACGGTTGTCTCCGTCGGGCACTAGGAGCAAAGACAAGCAAAAAGAAAGAATCAGTCAGGAGTTACTTTCACCCGGGTTCAATTCACACGACAACCGATAATTGAACTGAAACACACCGAAATAATGAACTGATATGTTTTTATAGTTTGGTGCATTTTGGCAAAACTCTGTTTCTCCCTCGCGTTATTGCTTTTTTCTATCGTTTATTATTTGCTGTTATCATTCGACTGATTTATTTTGAGCCAGCACAAGCGATTTGCTAAAATATAACATTGAATATCGGTCTCCGAAGGCCCCGAAATAGTTATTCAAGGTAGTCAAGATATCCTTACCCGACAACCGTAGCTCCAGGTTCAGCTTAGCAAAACCTAGCACAAGAAAACTTGGGGACCCGAGATGAGTTTCTCGTCTGTTTATAAATACGTGTGAATAAAACAACAAATGCGAGCGCGCCAGGGTATTCCTAAAAGGAGGATAACCCCGGCACTGGGGTTACCCGGCTTGTACAAGGACCCTTACATATATCGTATTTAGATCTCAGACAGCCACTTTTTTTTAACTCTCTTTAGTGTCTTTACCAAGTAGCAGTACCAATTGACTCGTAAGTTGACAATTAAAGTCATTAACAATTGCTTCACTGGGTCAGTCCTTTTCTGTTCAGTATGATCTCGGATAATGTAGCATTACTGATTTGTTAGTTGTTTCAAAGGTTTTTTGAAATCATTAAAATAAGATCTATTAATAATTAGTTGAAAGCGAGTTGCTTCTAAACACGAACTCACTGTTTGTACAAAACACAGACCAATTGTTCAATTCTGTTCTTACGGAAATCAACTGGAGTAACGTTAGGGCTATGGTTAGGGTTAAAGCTGGGATTTCGCAAAGTTTTTGAAATGTGTTGCTGACAGTGTGATGATTGGTTGTCGAAGGGTCGCGATAGTGACTGTCGATCGAAAGTTTGGTTGTTATAATCGACTTCCCTGCAAACTAAATAAAACAACATTGAGGGAGAAGTCGGTCATAAGGTGACCATATCAACTGTCAGTGCGTTCCAAGATATTTGACCGCTGGAGGAATGGATCAGTTACTGGACAGGAATTCATGAGCAAAATTTACTGGATACTTATTGGTTAAGAGTATTGCAGTTATTTTTGGTGACTTGATGAGAGATGCTGCTGCTAAACAATGTTTTAGTTTAGTTTAATACATTCGCCACAACAATTACAATACTGAGAACTAAGTAATAATATTGGAAACATGATAGACAAATCAAATGTAAATGGGGTGTGACAGGGGAAAGGAACGGAACTTTCGTCCCAATTGCAACCTAACCCCTAAATATAAAAAGGTCAAATAATCTAAACTTGCAAGCAATGGAAAATGGGAGACTACTGAATATGAAAATCACAATAAAAAATAATTACAACAATTATCGACGGACGCAAAATTTGTACTTATATCTATAGATATTCTTGGATCAAAGCCTGGACGGAGGGTCTTAAACAGAGTAAATGAATTGTTGGATTTAATGCTCGATGGAAACAAGTTCCATAGTTCAGAAGTCCTAATAAAGTACGGTCTGTATGGGCCTTGCTAAAACACGAAACGCGGAACAGCGAAACAACGAAAGGTTTAAAGTTCCGAGCTTTTTTCCCCCTTACACTTCAAATTCCGTTGCTTATTTTTATTACGTACAACAATGGGTGAAGATATTCTCTTCAAGAATATATACAACATCAAAGTAAATTTTATTATATATTTGTTTACGAAGACATTTTTATCCTCTCTCTCTCACACAAATGAAACGCATGACTGCAAAAGACGAAGACGTCTTTCTGCGGTTTTTCAAATTATGCAAAATTTTGCATAGTTGCAGGAAAATGTCACACACACTGTCAAAACTTTGATAACACTTGTGGCAACGCACTGGAAATATTATTTGAGAAAAAGGTCCACGATCATGATAGTTTCAACATGTCAATTTCTGTTTCGCTTTGCGAATATATTTTTGATTATTTTACTTTTAGAATTAAAAGATAACATGTATATGAAACCAATCTCAATCCTGTTGTCAACTCGAACGCAACTTGAACTCGAACTCGAACTCACAGATTACCAACTCTCTCTCATGGAATATGGAGTAATTTTGCAATCGATCTACTAAATACAGACATGCCAAAGTTCTACAAGGATGTCATAACATCTTGGCACTCATTCATAGAAAATTCACTGCCAGAAGACGTACTTGGCTCAGTTCATTCTCAAATTATTTGGAACAACCAATATGTATTAATTGATAAAGTATCATTCTATGACCGAGAATTTCATTGTGCTGGCTTAAAAGCAGTAAAAGATTTATTTGATGCCAGAGGAATTTTGAGGCCCTTTGAGTTCTGGGCCAACGCAGGAGTTAAGCATCATAAACATTTTAAATGGATGTCTATAGTGGATGCGGTTCCGAAAACTTGGAAGCAGCGACTAAACCTTGAAAACTGTGTGCCTTTTGAAGATATCGAAAAGTTGTTTAATGTAAAGAACATTAATCATAAAACTATTTATGACACCTTGAGAAGAAACAAAACAACTTCTCCTACTGGGAGAGATTGGATCAAAAAACATTTTAAGGAAGAGGAAATAGCTGACATTTATACCCTCTCAACAAGAACTAAGACAAATAATAAAGTGAAAGAAATGCAATATAAAATTTTGAATAAGTACTTAGCCACAAACATCTTTCTTAAAAAGATGAAGTTGAAAAACACAGAAATGTGCACTTTCTGCGTAGATGGACGAGAAGAAATGCGACACCTCTTCTACGAGTGCCGTTTTGTGAGCTATTTCTGGGTTCTTTTTAGTAATTGGTGGTTTCTACACACAGGAACAAAGATAGTTTTCAGCTATATAGATATATTGTTTGGCTATAAAATCACAGATCCACCAATACTACTAAATTTCTGCATTCTCACTGCGAAATACTATATATATAAGTGTAAAATACAGCTAACCATTCCCAAGTTTGAAAGCTTTCTTCAGCACTTGCGTTTTGAGTATGA
>JAOEHT020062829.1:0-13722 GCA_025448195.2 Parazoanthus atlanticus | reverse complement strand
GTCTGACGTTTCTCGTGAGCAAAATCGACATGCGAGGCTTCCCTAAGAGCTAACACTTTTTTTAATATGGAATTTTAAGTTTCCTGAGCATTTGACAGTTTAGCACCAAATTATAAAAGTAAACGCTTCAGATCGATGTTCTATTTTTGGGCTTGATAATCGAAAACCCTCCTTACGTCGAGTATTGTATTAATGAGCTTCACTATCATGACAATCCAACCTCATATTCATCATTCTTCAACGGTGCTGTGAAACACTTCAACCAAGGTTGACTTCGCAAAATTGCCTCCCGCTTCAAGGTTGTCCCAGTAATGTCCCATTACTGCAACAAAGACTCAGAAGGCGCCATGGGATCTACCCAGATGATGGTGCTTACTGACCAATTCTGCAGTCTGTAGTTTGGTTTTAAGGCCGAAGAACAACAGTCTCACACCAAGTCACACGAATCAAGGAGTGGCAATATAGTTGCAATTTAGACAAGTTTAGCCGTTGACGTATATCAAGTAAAGGTCTTATTCGCCCCACCGATCACGAGGAATGCTTTGCTGTGAACCACCACCACCACTCCCCTCAAGAAGATCGGAATTAAATAGGATTTCCGGAGGGGATCAATAGAGCTATACGGTGAGCAATCACTCCATTTGTTGTCTTAAGTTGTGGTTTGCTCCGCACCCATCGTGCTTTATACTGAAACGAACTGGGTAGCACGATGAGTACTAATCTCTCCACCTCTGCCGCTGAAGTTGTTCTAGAGATCAGTACCCAGAAAACGAAAATCCCCACTTGCAACTTATCGTGTTCCACACCTCTTGTTGCAGATGGAAGAACTTAGAGTATTTTGACCACCTCTCGTATCTCGGAACTAAAATTGCGAACACTGTAGACAACAAACGCAGGAAAGGAAAAGCGTAGGCTGTCTTTTGGAAATTTGGCAGAGTTTGGAGATCAAAACCCCTTTCAATCTGAAGATCTCAATCTTCAAAACAACCGTTCTCAGTGTGTTACTCCATGGAATCGAGACAGCAGTATTGACAGAGAAAGTGAACCAGTTACTAAACACCTTCAAGACTTCTTGCCTACGAATCATCTTGATCGTGTCTCAAATGAGGAAATTTACCACCGCACTAAACAGAGACCCCTGGTGCAAGATATTCGCGCACGGTAGCTTCGATGGCTTGGCTATATATCAGCTCCTAAGAAGGCTGAAGCCCTGGTGGGCGCATTGTGCAGCAGTTTACCTTTCACTCTCCCATTCACGGCGCGGAGTCGAGGTGGCTCCAGAGACCTATATATGATTACATATCGAAACTTCTGTGCCAAGGCCGATCGATCCGCGTAGAACAACAAAAAATCCAGTAGGCGGCCTCAGACAGGAACGAATGAAGGGAATTGGCTGGGACCCTCTGCCGGAGCTATGCTTGGATAAAGAGCACCGGAGTTAGACCACTTTTGGGAAGGTCATTGGATCACCGAGGGGTGGGAAGTTCATTTGGGTTACCCGAGGGAAAGATCACATTGAGTCAATTTGGGTCACCGAGGGGAGGGAAGGTCATTTCATTTTGGGTCAACCGGAGAAAAGATCATGAGGTCATTTTTAGATGACCACTATGAAACGGTTCGCGAATTTTACACTAAAAAAACTTGACACAGTTAATCAGTTGTGATTGTTTTGAGTATAGGTAGTCGTCATTAATTGATATGTTGATTATTGACTTAAAATTCTTCAAAATATGATCAGGAGATTCTGGTTGTGTATCAGTTGCGAGCACAGCTGGTACCAGGATTTTAAAGGAGGTAAGTGGAAATTGTATTCAACTATCCCATCCATAATGAACGGTCTCTCAAAAAACCCTCAGTTTAGTAAAAGCGACTAATGAGATGTGAAGGTCTGTTCCAGAGCCCAGTCGCTTTAATTAGTCAATGGAAGCCATTTTTAGACCGTTTGACGTACACACCAAATCGTTCTCTAAATCGAGCTAATAAGCCTGTTTGATAACCTAAATATCAAACTTTTCTCTGTTCGCTGCCGGCAGGGGTCGCTGAAATACTTGTTTCGGGGAAAATGAGTTTATTTTTCATTAGTTTTCTTCGCGGGGAATCGATTTTCCAATTTCAACACTTTCCAATTTCAACACTTCTTATCAACGCTATGTTTTTCGCTTGTTCTCGGCGCAGTTTAATAGTCTTGAGTTCAATCAGTGTTCCTTGTTGTCAAACACTCAGACTAAGGCACTTGTGCAGGAATACATTAAACTTCTTTTCATCAGTTCTTGTCATTCTCCTTGTCTCACAACCGTACAGGAGTACGAGAACTACACTAGACTTGAATATCCCGAGTTTGGTGTGCTTGCTGAATTGACCATTTTTCCAATCGTTCGTTAGCTTACAAAATGCAGCTTTTGCTTTTCCCATTCTTGCTTTAATGTCTTCTTCAGCTCCTCCAGTTGCTGTTACTGTCGCTCCAAGGTAAACAAAATTCTCTGTTTCTTCTATATCATGTCCTTCTATCTGTATCAGTTTGACGCCACTGCTCGCATTCCATTTTATGATCATAGTCTTTTGATACTGATTTTAAGTCCAGTTTTCGTTCCACTTGTGCTCTCAATGTCTATATCTGGGTATTATAAGGCTTACACACATCTGCTTCTTCTGATAAATAGATAGATGGTTTATTGAGTAAAAAACTTTACAGTTGGAATAACTGAATTGTGTAAAAACTTTACAATATGAATACTAAATAGGATATATTTACATTTAAATTTTCTAAAACGTCGTAATATGAACTTTAAAAGGAAGCGATCAAAACTGTTTACAATTACTATAAATAAAGCTATTCAAAAGCCTGATAGCGCAGATCTATTTAAAACTTTGAACAGTGAAGTGTTCTTTCATCTGTTATTGATTTCCTCATCTTCAGTTAGTATCTTGCCTTCCTTACTTTTTACCTTGTTCACTTTTAACTTTGCCTGTTGCCTAGTTTCCTTGTAGCATCATACCAAGCTTTCATATTACCAAATCTTTGCTGCTGTTTCTGCTTCTTTTGCAATCTGTCCTACCTACTTGCGTCTGTCTTTCCTTAACTGTCTCTTTACTTCTTTGTCTTTTGCACAATATTCTTTCTTGTACTTATCTTTCAATCTTTCCGATTTGGATGCGTCTACCTTTCTTTTTTACGTTTTTTCTTCTTCAATCTACCTCCAGCTTTTGGGACTTATCTAGATTTTGCTTTGTTTTTTCCGCAGACCTAAGACCTCTTCTGCGGATTCCTTGTAATTTTGCTTTATGTCGCTTTGCGTTAAGGTACTCAAGCCACCCCACCAAGTTGACAACCCAGGAATGGATTTATTGAGTTTCGGTAGCAAAGTTCAAGAAAATATCATAAAATTAAATTGCAAAAAATAACTGGTAAAGTCACCACTAAAATGCTGTTTGGCACTAAAAACATATTTAGGGGAAAGAGGGAGGGGGACAAGCCCTCAACAGTTTCATTTCACCGAACAAGCAAATCGCCGTAAGACAAGACAATAGTCTACTAATTAAGGGCCAATGCAACAATATTCCGACCAAATTTTAAATGTTACAAATTTTATTGACTTTATGCAAAATTATTATCAACATTTAGAAAACAACCTTTGTCGGTAATACTTGAAATAACTAACAAAAGTTGTTAGTTCTGAACAGCTTTGCCCAGATTTAGAAAAAATGCTAAGTTTCAAAGCAATTGTATAAACTACAATGACGTCGGCCATTTAGTGCCAAACAAAGTGCTTATCATCTGGCTACAGCTGCAAAAACATTTCTTGTTATTGGACATTGTTCTTATTTTGTATTATGTCTATTGTATCATCGGCTGGTGTCACACCAGCCAAATCTTGCTATAACTTGCTATAGTTGGCCAGTTAATACCTGCTGTTTGCTATAGTTAAGAGCGCAAGTGAAGTGGAACTTTAATGCTTCTCAGTACTTGTTTGAGAAGAGGTCGAGCCTCTCATACGGACAGGCTCTAGATCAAACACATTTGCCATCACTTGCGCAAAGACGCAATGAACTTTCCCAGCACCATTTCAAGAACATAACACAAACTGCATTCCATTTTACCCCCTAAGCGAGAAAGTAATCTTAGAAATTCTAACAATTTTAGCCTTTTTCGCTGCCGACATGCCGTTTTAAGAATAGTTTTATCCCCCAATGTATCTCCCTTTATAATAATTCCTAGTTGGTTTGTTTTTTACCAACTACAATTTGTTCCAACCCATTTCACTCTTGCCTTTTTACCAACTGTACATAGCTTCAAATATTGTAATTTTTACCCGCCCTTCGCTGCCAATCGGATTTTAGTGGAAATAAAGTTGTTAATATTTAATATTATTAAAGTGTGACCCGCTTTTAGGGTTTACTTAAGTAAATTGCGATAGCAACGGCGGTTGGGTGACAAGAGAATCACCTCCAGCTAATTATTTCAAAAAGC
Source organism: Parazoanthus atlanticus (assembly GCA_025448195.2). Lineage (NCBI taxonomy): Eukaryota > Metazoa > Cnidaria > Anthozoa > Zoantharia > Parazoanthidae > Parazoanthus > Parazoanthus atlanticus. Next base: position 9,254 of record JAOEHT020062829.1, on the reverse strand, counting down.
ATGGTAAAGGAACTCTGCATGTTTAGTTGACAGTTTATCACGTTTTAACCCGATTCTGCCGTCACTTGTGTAATTTGAAACCATTCCAGTCTGACGACCTCATTCTCCGGTGTAAAACGAGTTCTTCGCGGTTCAGTAAATAAATCAACTCGGACATGAACGCAAATTTTTGGTCAAAAGCAGTTTGAGTTACGCCTGTCTTGTGAGTTTGTAGAATTAGAACTTTAAAAAATCTAAAATAATACTATTTAGATGTGCACGGCGAAGTAAAATGTACAGGAGAACAAAAGTACGGAGTATTGAAACCCGTCTTTTATAATTTTTACTTATAGTTATAGGTATCAGAACGCGCTGCTATTTTTCAAAAGATGCCATCACTTTTATGGACCCATCCTCGAAAACCAAGGGGTGGACCAAAAACTTTAGGGTCGATACAAAAGTCAAGCGCAGTTTTGGCCTCGCTTCGCTCGGCTTCCGATATTTTACAATTTGCCCTCCCGAGACTGACTGCCCTTGAGTTTCCGAGGATGTTATGGACCTGTCCAGCATCATGTATCCAGATTTCGTGCAGCACATTTGGAATGCTTTAGAAGATACTTGATCTGTTGCTCTACGTTTACTATACTAAGTTGGGAAATAGTAAAGTTATTCATTTACTAATACTATAAATACTATAGTTTGGCAAGTTTACTACTAAAAAATGCCTAGTGTGACCTCAACCATTATGAGCACACGTACATGTCCAATGGCTTTCAGTTTGTCTATAGTAGGAAAAATCCTTGTTCTTCTGACACGAATTGTACACACTTGAGTCAGGTTACGTTTCCGAACGGCGATGGCAGGTTAAATCTGATTTTATATAATTGACTGATCAACGCTATCAGTGGACTGAACTGATATTGTGCTTTATGACCTACGGCATTATTTCCTTAGGGTAAACAATATCTCATGAGAGAGTATTTTTACCACACATTCTGAAATGAAAACAAAAACTAGCGCGAGTAGGCAACTCAAGCCTCGTTTACACTATGCCGGAAGCTTTCGTGCCGTTGCAAAAATCATAGCGGTTGATGAAGCTTTATTTAAGCAGGGTTGCCCCTTCAGTTTTTATCAATGGGGGGCCTAATTTCCCTAAAATATTAAAATTCCAAATATAAGAGATAAAACACAAGCAAGGTTAGGCCTTCTGTTTACACTTGGAACGATTTTTTCGGCACACTTTTTGTGCTGTTTCGACATTGAGACGCAACGCTTTCGAAAGTGATATGTAACACATCGGATAGATTTTTATGCCGCGAAAAACTGTTGCTGTTTCATACTGCAACGCAACGACTTTGTGTCGGCTCGAAATCCATCCGGCATAGTGTAAACGAGGCCTCTGTACTCGTTGAATTACACGATCTAAAATGCTGTTAACTTTTTTTATTAAGCCTAAATAAGCGTATATTTCAAAAAACGACTTGAAAAAACATTTTTGTGGCAGATCAGTAATTGCTAACCCAGTGTAGAAGCTTCATGAAACTGAAAAAGCTTACCTGTCGAAGTAAATCAGTATTCCCCACTAAAAGAAAGAGCAAAGACCTTGGCGTAAATGGAAAAAAGCAAACTTCAAATTTATAGTTTCGTGAATACATAGCAACTAAACACAATTAGCAACTCAACCGACCGAAAATTGAATGACGCCTACGTATTTTTTCAAGGCTTGGACTATTTCGAGAAGCGTGGGCATTTTGTGTGCGTAATTTACCAAAGCAAAAGGAAGTCCGACATTTCTAAGGGAATGCACCGCACCACATGGAGCCTGTTGTAAAGAGTCCGGCCAGTCGGCCGGTGCACCAAACTGAGATTGCAGATGGTCGTGATCCACGACATGGAAATATATATGTAGTTATTTTGCCCCTTTCATCCAATCACTCAATATCATGCGATCATTTCTGGCGGCCGTGAAATCCAGTCAGGGCCTTGGCTCTAGATAAGATATTTCTTGTGACGTCTCTGACGCATTTTTATTTCGTGAAAGTCGGGAACATTTATTTTAATCTTAAGGTGCGTTTGTTTGGGCTATTCTTGAACAAAAATCTCCGGAATACGCAACTTAAGAACTCGTTTTGAAGCTTTTCTTATTCTGGAATACTTGGAACACTTGGAATGCAATATGCCCACAAGGCTTTGACGTCAAAAAATATCAATTGCGTAGCCAGACCGGGCTAAAACTAATTTTAGCAATATACAGATGAATATTAATAGTCTTGTAAAAAAATATCCTCGATATCTGCACGAAATGTCCTAAAATTCAAACTGTTCACGGGAAAACCCATCAGGAACTCGTACTTTTGTAGTAGGGCGACTCGTGCCTGCGATTTTCGAAGGCTGGCTTTCACTCACTAAAGCCCTTGTACACGACATCCTGAATCACATTCAGTTCTGTGTGTCGGTTGGGCAAAGTTATCTATTCTCATTACTAGACAAATAGTCTTCCAGTGACGTGAAATAGATTTTCAACTGTCTCGTTTCATTCTCTAGCGTTTTTGAACACATTCTTCATTAAGTTTTACACACAAGAACGACGGCGCCACCTGCAGAAAACGATGGCAATTTTCGGATACCTAGGTATTGCAAGAACTATTTTGAATGAACAAGTAAATATCGTTTTCGAAAACCTAAAATTCTACCTTTGTTGATTTTTTTAAGTTTATATGACTTGAGAACGAACGCAAGCTGAGATGTTAAAAATAAACTTATTGGAGCTGCAGTATATATATCTTCAAAACTTCAGAGTTCATATTTTGGACAGTTCAAGAAATTGTTTATATCTGACCGATTAAAAACATTTAGAATATGTAAAAAAAAGGGGGTGAAAATTTATAGGGTTACTGAATTTCGGGGCCTTTCTTTCTTTCTTTCAAACAATAAGAATTAGTGTGCAGCTTTTCAAAGAGTTTTTATCATGCACTAGTCGCACTCGGATGAAAGCAGCAGAAAGGTTGCCAAAAATTCATACATTTTAACTCTTTTAGTATACTTTCCAAACATTTTTAATAGGTCATGATACAAAAGTTTTCAAACTGTCTAAAATTTTAAAAACGCCTTGTCTTGTTACACCAGGCGCAAAACGTGACTCAATTTTTCCCTACTACGGTCTTACTAGCGTTGTAAGCGTTGTAGGATTTTTCTTCTCAAGCTGTAAAATGATCTGACCTCTTCGTTTCGACATATTTCATGCAACTACAAAGTTCAGCGATGAGTTAGTTAGCGTAGTAGAGAAATTAAAATACAAAAGTAGGACCGTAGCTACCGTAGTAAGCGTAGTGGATAAATAGATTACAAAAGTAGGACCGTAGTTACCGTAGTAGGCGTAGTGGACAATTGAGTGGAGAAATAAAATAGAAAAGTAGGACCGTAGTTACCGTAGTAAGCGTAGTAGAGAAATAAATTACAAAAGTAGGACCGTAGTTACCGTAGTAAGCGTAGTAGAGAAATAAATTACAAAAGTAGGACCGTAGTTACCGTAATAAGCGCAGTAGAGAAAGACTCTGGCACGTGCTTCCAGCACGCCCGGAAGTATTGAAAACCATTATTTCCGTAAAGCAACCCAAGTAAACCGATGTCCACTTGGGTACTGCTTAGCGCAGTGCGCAGCTCTTGAATACCAACTTGCCTCTTGAGATTTTCGATTAGACTAATTGCTCCTTTTTCGGCGTTAAGTTCTGCCAAAATTGCCATCTGGAAAGAAATCGGCCTTACGTTTTTTCGACGCCATCTTGAAAAGCTGTGCAATAAGGTTATACGTTCCAGTTGCATACTTCACTCCAGAAATTTTTGCTCACTTTGCATTCGCAAAAGGGATGCAGAATTGTCTCTTCTGTAGTCTGACAGAAAGTGCACATTAGCGAATCGATGAATTTGATCCTGAACAGTTTCATATTTGTTATGTATACAGGTATCCGATGTAAAAATTTAAATTGAAAAAATTGTAGCTTCGTGTAGGACGTTATTTTGAAGGCCAAGCTGAAAATGAGGGGCCATTTAAAAACATTATTTGGAAAAATGCTCTGCCATTTTTGTGTGGGTTTGATAGGAAATTCTGTACAGGGTTTTATTATGTAAGGATAAACATTTTTGCACACTTTTTCCTGTCGGCAGATGAAAGACAGGGCATCTTTTTCCATATTTTTCAAAACTCCATTTGAGTTTTTAATTGCTAATATCAGTCCCAAATATTCTAAAAAATTGCATTTTAATGTAGGGAGCTTACACTGAAAGGCTGGAAAGGTTATGTTCATCCACAATATGGGATATTTTATAAATTCCTTGGTGATATCATTGCTTGTAAAAAAACAGATTCACCTTCAATTTTAATGCCCGAATTATTCCAAATAACTTCATGGCAATTTAGTGAGTGACATTTACCTTAATGACCGGGCATTGAACTTCAAAATGGCTCCAGGCCACTAATAGGTCTGATAGAAAGGGGTTGGTAATATTAATTAGAAAATGGTCTTTTTCATTTTGAAGTTACACTACCAAGTAAGGTTTCCTCCGACAAATTCAAGTTGCTTTTGAACAAGTGAATTCCATATGCAGCTAGTTTTTTTCTGAAATTCCTTTTACCCATGTTACTTTAAGCGATTCACAAAAGGATTTTGGGTCAAACAGTTCAAGTGCACCTTCTTCAATTTCGTTAATGAGGACTGAGTATTTAATTCTTGCTTGTTTGTTATTCCATATATAAACTTTAAAATAATTTTCTTAAGTTTAGAAAAATTGTATTATCCGGGTTTGGGAGAGAAGTAAAAAGGAATACCAATTTTGCTGCGGCCAGTAATTTTATAATCGTAATTTTCCCAACCAGGGAAAGATCACGCCCTTGCCATGCATTAAGTAAATTTTGTATTTTTTCCAATTGTGGCTCATAATTAAGACTTGTGACATGTTCAGGATTGGTAGTGAATACCACACCTAATGCATGCAGATGAGTTTTAAATCGCTACAGAATACAGAATTTTGATCGTTTCTTGTAGCAGTTGCTAGTAGCTCAGTACAGGTTATGAAAAGGTAGGGAGATAGGGGACATCCTTTTCGGACACCTCGACATAAGTTGCAGAAAGGAGATGCATGGCCATTATTGCGGATGACACAACTTGAAGCATCTTTACAGAAGACCTCAGCTTACTGCCGAACTTAAAGAAACGTAGTACTTTCTTAATGAAACTGTAATCAGTACTATCAAACGCTTTTTCGAGGTCTGCAACCAATAGTAGTCCTGAAATCTCGTTTCTGGTGCGTGTTCAATAATATCAAAAAGTAATCTCACTATTTCTCCGATATACCTTCCTTTTAAATACCGTAGCCTGTTTGGTCAGAATGAATCACCGGTGCCGATGGTAAAACATGTTTCAAACGAGAAGCTATGCATCTTGTGGCGATTTTGTAGTCGGTATTTAAGAGAGAAATAGGACGCCAGTTTCTTAAAAAGAAGGGGACCGAGTTTTTCTTTGGAATGAGCATAATGATACCTCGTCTTTGCGATATTGACATTCGTCCAGTCCTGAAACTATCTGAGTAGCGGGATAAAAGCAGGTTCTTCAGATCTATCCAGAAAAGTTTGTAAAACTCTGCAGGAAAACCATCGGTTTTGCCGTTTGGCACTGCTTCAAGATTTTCAATGCATTCTTTTTCTGAAATTTCGCCTTCACATGCAGTGTTCTATATCGCTTTCATTTAAAGATGTTTCAATAATTTGTGATGTGAAATATAAATTGGCCTCCTCAATTTCTTCGGGCGTAAAGTGGAAACTTCAGCTGAATATACGTTCTTGTAAAAATTTTCCGTTTCCTCCTTTAGGATATCCACTTTTGATTTAATTATAACCTTTTATTATAATTTCGTCGTTCAAGATTTAGGAAAAATTTTGTACATTTTTCGCCGTGTTCAACCCATCGAGCTTTGGATCGTAATACTACACCTGCATGCGGTTGTACTTTCTATTATTATTTCTAGCTTTCTTCGTTTTTCGTCCAACAAATTTTGAATATCTGTTCTCGGATATTCTGCTAATGCTTTTTCCAGCTTTAAAATTTCTTCGTAGAGTTCCTTTCTCGCTTTCGTTTTTCTTTGGATTTCATAGATGAATATGAAACTGTTGCTCCTCTGATGTGACATTTCAGAAAGTCCCAGAGGAGTATAGGTTCTAAGTTCTCATTTTGCTCTATCGTTTTTTAAATTTCAAACTTGATAAAGTTGACGTAATCTATATCTGTTAAAAGACTTGTGTTTAGCTTCCAAAAACCCTTACCCCTTGGTTGGGATCCTTTTAGTTGTTAAGCTTAGGTACACAAAAAAATGGTCTGTTTTAAATCCTGGTGTTATTTCGGCATTGTTGACAAAACCATGAAGGGATTGAGAGACTAAGAAATAATCTATGCGACATTGCACTTTAGCGTTTGCTGAACGCCAAGTGTAATGTCAGTCTTGTATGTGGGTTTAGAGTTCTCCAAATGTCCGATAAATCATGGCTATTAATATAGCTTAATAATTTGGAACGACAGTTTAGTTTTGAGTCGGGGCGGCCGCCTTTTTTGTCCATAGCTGGATTTAATACGCAGTTAAAATCGCCGCCGATAATTAATGTTTCACAATCAAATTGTTTTAAGGTGTCAAATACCTTATCGATCGAAAAACTCTGGCATGTTTTTGTTGGGTGCGTACAAATTAACAAGTGTAATTTTCTTTCCTTCTGCAATAATATCAGCAATAATAAACCTTCCGTTGTTGTCGCAGTGGTACTTCATGATTTCCAGATCAAAATTGCTTTTGAATAATATGCAGGTTCCTCTACTGTTACCGCTGCCATGGCTGAATAGAATTTTAAAGCCCCACTCACTGCGCCACTATGATATTTCTCAGAAAATTCCATTGAGTTTCTTGTAATAACAAAATGGACGAAGAGTTTTGCCACAGAAAATGGAACATTTGTCTATGTTTATTCTTGTCACCCAGGCCTTTTCTCTGCTACGCTTACTATGGTCCTACTTTTGTATTTTATTTCTCTACTACGCTTACTACAGTACAACTCTTGAAATAGCGGTTGTCGTGAATTGTATTAACTTATTAAAACCTCAAACATGAAGTCGGTTGAAAGCAATATTCCACTTTTCTTAACAAAGATAGCCTTTGAAATAATAAGATAACTTTTCAGATTCAATATTGGGACTTCACTCGTTCTTAACAAATGTTGTGTACTCGGACAAGATAAACTACCTGACAGTGCGTTTAGAGTGTGCGGGCGGGGGTACTCATATGAAAACCACCGGTAGGCCAGGTGTCATAATATCAAAGTCATGTGGGATTAATCTTGGCGTTTCTGCGTTGTTCCTTCATTTGTACATAACTTGAAAGCCAAACATGCGGACGACCTTTCTTTAGAATATAATTGACAGGTAAAGAAGAAACAAAGAAACTGAGAAGTCGAAGCTCTCACCCCCTCCTTCCCATCTGCTCTTTCATGACCAAAGCTTTGTTACCTCTAGTATATTGCCATTTTTCACGGCGAGACACTGCAACGTCAAGTCCCGGCCAAGGGGACTGGGTTAGTCACCTGCTTTTCGAGAGGGTGTGTTCTGCCTCACCCACAGACTAGAATACGTAATGTTTTATATCGTCTACCAGATCTGACTTCCGAAGTGTATACCTTCAGTACTTAAGACTACAGTAGCCCCCGATGTCTCGAAATCGCTTGTCTCGATACTTACACTCTGATCACGACCAGAAATCCGTTTCCCTTGGATTTGTCCCATTGTTAGTCATTGGGTAATTTTACGGCAAAACGGGACTGAAAACAAATAAAGTCAAGACTGAATCACGGTATTGTTCGAAGATAAACTGCATTTGTGGAGAAAGTTGAAATAACAGCTTGTCTTGCGACATCTGACTGTTGCCGGTCCGCAAATATTGTTGGGGTTATGTTTTAGAATTCCTAGCCAGAAATGGTAAACGATACCTACTTTGATTGTCTATTCTGAATAAAATAGAAACTTTACTTACAGTAGAAAAAACCCAAAGATTTTCAAAGTTATTGCATTTACGACAACCTGCCCCTATTACAATTCACGACAGCACAAACGTTCGTTTGGAATTGTAAATTTGTTGGAAGGATTAATAGAACGTATTAATTAATGAGGCTCACAACTGTTTTTCATTTTGCTGTGCCACTGAACTTTACGAAAGGATTTCTCGTACATCATGCATGATGGATTTGTTCGCTTATCAAGGAACATTTTTTGAGAGTTTCAAAAAATTCTGTCAAGAGGTTTTTGCACCACCTTAACATTTCAGAATATTAAGGGGGCGCCAAAACTTCTTGACAGAATTTTTCAAAAATTTCTCTAAATGTGCTTCTTGATGTGCAAACGATTTTGATGTAATAAAAAAGGAGGTTCACCGACTAACTTTTGTGTAAAATGAAGTCGAATGCTAGAAATAAGGTGTATTTGAGGCCCTGTCAAGTTGCCGTGGCAACCAAAATGTCTGTGGGAGTACAAGGGTTGATAAGCTGAAATGTTACTATAACCGGCACCAGCTCTCAACAAGTAGCAATTATCTTTTACTATAAACAAGTAAGTCTTTCATAAAGTTCAGTGGCAATGTTAAATGGAAAACTGTATCGAACCACCATAAGTGGAATGACACATTCACGCGATCATTTCATTTTTCGTACGATAGCCCCGACACCGCGGTTTGTCCTCAATAGTTGACTTTCGTTAAAGTTCAAAGCTTTAGTTGTACAAATCATTAACTGGAGGCTGGCCCACCTAAGTTGGCTTTAGTCTCAAACTCGTGATCAGTAGTTTTGGTATCTAAAGGGAATAAGTAAAAAGAAAGGTAACTTCACCAAGTCCAGTCATGTCCCAAACAGTTAGTTATTTCAATAATTCTAGCAACCAGGAAAAAAAGTTAATGGAAATTGGAATGAATTCTTGGAACTTGGGAACTGGAACTTGATATTCTTCGGTCGATGTCTGGCTTTTAAGGGATCCAGTTTTTGGAATTGACGAAAAGGACTGGTTTGTGAAGGACGTACATGGAAATAGAAAGTGTTAGTACCTAGCCGCCCTTGGAGAAAGCCACTTATAGACCAACTGAAAAACGTTGGTTAGCGTCCTTTTGAAAAGTTTTGATGGATAGTAAGTAAGACCAAAAAATCAGAGCACATAACACCTGTACTGCGCAGCTTACACTGGCTCCCAATTCAAAAA
>JAOEHT020062828.1:0-22212 GCA_025448195.2 Parazoanthus atlanticus | reverse complement strand
CATCTTATAGTACACACTAATAAACTTCAGGAGTTTAGTTCCTGACACGGCAATTCTGTTTTCTCCGCAGGCATTCAGATAGAATGAATGGTTTCTTTCAGACGGTGATTAATTTGGATTAACTTGTATAGTAAAGCGCTATTGAATTTTAAGAAATAGTGCTATACAAGTTTATATTTATTATTATCATTAATAATAATAATAATGTTATTTATATAGTGCTTCGGAGCGTCACGTAAAAAGCGCGATGTAAGCATCACAATAATAATGTAGTTTACATATATACTGATGCGTTTTGATTTGAACTTCGTTAATTTATGTTGCAAATCAAAACTTAAAGTCCGGATCAAACGAGCATAAGAATGAGAGTAAAACAGGAGGGATAACATCAAAATTAGTAAATTTACCAAGTTTAAAGGCCTTAGGTTGGCTAGTAACAATGTGACGACATTTCAAAAACTACTACATGTACAATAAGAGACTTCAGTATGGTTTGGACGTGACTGACCCTCCAAACCACACTAAGTCTCTTATTATAGTAATTTTAGAATGTTCACTGTAGGCTTATTTGCGAGTTTAAGATACCTGGACAACGAGACAGGTGCGCGGCATGGTGTGAATTTTCACTTTAAGTTGAAACATGTACATGTGTAGTTTCTTTATTCCAGTAATCCAGCAGCCATCCACATTCAGTCAGCAACAGGAAAGATCATGTTTGTCGCTCACAAGTGACTGCAAAATAACCTTTCCTCCAGTCCGCCTGGGTTTTTACTGCCGTACGTTTTTCCCGCCGTCCAAGTATCGTAAACTCGCTATTCTTAAGGCCCATGCAAACAGACGCAACAAGTCACAACATTGTTAGCCCGACAATGTTGGGAGTTGTTGGCACTTGTTGCGTGGTGCATGCAAACGAACGCAACAACTGCCAACATTGTTGGCGGTCGTCTAAAGAAGCGATGCATTCTGGTACAGTAATGCGTTTGTTTTTATAAAAAAAATTGCATTGCGCGTGCGCAGACGTTTTCACGAGGCCAACATTGTTGTGGTTCCATGCAAACGGGCGCAACATTGTTGCGCTACGCTTCGCCGGTCACAGAACAATAGAAATGTTGGGACTTGTTGCGCCAAAAGTTTGACCGGTTTCAAACTATACGCAACAAGTGCCAACAAGTGCCAACATTGTTGTGGTTCCATGCAAACGGGCGCAACACGTTGGGCCCAACAATGTTGCGTGTTGTTGGCCAACAATGTTGTGTCCGTTTGCATGGGCCTTAATATACCCTCTGTGCTATATTGAAAAATATGTTTCCGTTTAATCAGGTGATTTATGACGTCACGCATATTGAGCGGATTGCTGATAAGTGACGTCCAACTCCAATTTTGCAGCAATTGCTAATCCTAACGTCGACATTTTGACTAATGATCCACAGTGCCGTAAACATTGAGATGCTCAAATCCCTGGCTAAAGCCCTGGTCTGGCTAATTTTTATTCCCCAACCCTTTGGAATGCAAAACTCTATGTATAATTTCAGTTAAAAAGTTGTTACATTTTGCGTTGTTACATTTCGCGTCAAAAGTTGTTACATTTTGCGTTAAGAAGTTGCTACATTTTGCGTCAAAAGTTGTTACATTTCGGGTTGATGTTACATTTTGAGGCGTAATATGTGTTACAAAAACTACTGATACTGAAAGACCAACTGTAACATTTTTTTAAAATTGTTATAAATACTGACAAGTGCATTGGAGATATTAAAAGTCACTAAAAGTAATTATAATTAAAGTGCCATTCCTTAGCACACATTTCCAACAGAAGTTAGTGGTCAGGATTATTATCAAGAGCTACAGATATTTAAACTTAAAGTCACTACCGAAAAATATTGATACACTTAAAATTGCTAAGGCCACACCAATTTTATTTCTTGTTTTACGGATTTTTCTGGTCAATATTGAGGACCTCATGCCGTAAAAGAAAGAAAAAAAGTTTTCGTGCAAGATTTTATTGACACAAAAGATAAAGTGCTACTTTTAATAGAAACGTTGGGCATGAACTTACAAATGCTTTTCCATTATCTGCATGTTACACAAGTACGGTATATTAAATACAAAAAGGTTTACCGTATTTACCCGTGTATAATGCGCACCCCGATTTTGATTCTTGTTTCCAGAAAAATAATTTTCGACGTCATTCTCCACTGCAAATAATATTCTGAAAAACACAGCACTGTTCTTAAATCTAGCTCTACAAGCATGATATTCACTTTTCTTGATGCAAATTCTTTAATGTTCTGCTGTTCGGGGATACATTTTACAATGTTTTCTTCGTTTTCTTCTTTTTTTACTGCAGTATAATCGAACGCGATCCATTTCGACGCTTGTTACACTTTATGAATGAGAAGGCCTGGAACGAACTAAACACGTGAGAAGATTCAAGATGGCGTGGAGTATTTGTACGGTCTCTTTTCTCATTCAAATCGCTAAACATTTGTGCAAGAAACCAGAAGTTAAATAAGTAGATCGACCCTCTACAAAGCATAAAGGAAAATTCTTCACATAAATTATTTTACCAACGGAATACTCGAGAAAATGCAGCAGATAATTTTACGATCGCGCTTGTAAACCTGCGAGACTCTGTCAGTCTGTGACTCTTGACTGTGATTCAAACTCGAATATATCCATGGCCGTAGACTGAAGTGATGAATGAAGCTGAAGTTGGCAAACTTTTTTGTCTTGATTTACTTGTCATGTTACATATGTTACGTAAAATTGGGAGTTATTCGACTTTGTATTTTTTTTGTCTAATATGCAAATTACTTCGTATGAAAACAAAAGGTTCCGTGTATATTGCGCATCTCGATTTTGAAAACAAAATTTGCAAAAAAAAGTGTGTATTATACACGGTTAAATACGGTAATAAGTAATTTAAACATTTTCATAAATCAAACCAGAAAGTCCATGTCTTTGAATGCAAAGTACATTATATTTATAGCTTCAATTTTTCTTTCGTTGAGAAACCTTTTTTTTTTTTGCATTTCAACAAAAATCGGACCGGCGGGTTTATAAAACAAGAAATAGAATTGGTGTGGCCTAAAGAAATTTGTTCATTTTTTCCGAAATTTATAACTACCTCTTTGCAACTTTAACTACTTTTTACCAACTATGAAAAGATTACGACTTAAGGCAAGTCGGGCATTTGAACTGTCGCTTCTTTCAGGTTTAAGAAGACAACCCAGAAAGCGACAAGTTGTGCAATGCTATTGTAGTCAAAGTCCCCTCCATTACAGATCGGTTACCGAGTAAAGTCTTTTTGCCGAAACAGTTCTGGGTTGCGATTTAAATAGACACCGTAAGGACGCCCGATAAATTCTGCTGAACGACCCACAAAAACACACCCCGCTAAACAAATGGTAACCAGCGACATCTGGGAGATTCCAAGGTTAAATTCATTGCATCTACCTTGCGAAACCGCTGGTGGACGTAATGCTGCATCCGGTGATCTATGCTATCACCAATAGCTAAAATGTCGACAAACCGGCAGTCTGGATAAAGTTTTAATAGTTTACCAAAGGAGTGTCGGATTGCGCTACTGTAATGAAAATTTCGAATGAAGAATGTAGTAACGTTGATTTCCTTTGCTAATATTCCCAAATAGGGGTCGTCATACGCGATTGGAGTGTGTATTTTCGTAGATTTAAACAAGTCTGGAAGGATGTTGGTAGAAATGAGAACAAACGCCCCTAACACGTATGGAGGGTAATAATATCCACTGTATAATTTGCGTGATATGGCGTGAGAGTTGCCTTTAGCGCGTAGAACCCTGTCAAAATATTTGACTACACCTCCGTACAGCCTAGCAGGAAAATCACCCTTCCGTAACCAGTTTATAAGCCGTGGGACATGAACATACACGTCTTGGTCGGCTTTAAGAATGAATTGAACTTCTTTTCTCGACGAAGCCCATTTGAGACCCATAAAAACCTTTTGCGTGACACTGGTATAGCCGTCACGAAAGTCACCCTGTAATATGTCGTTACACTGCGCAGCCTCGCGCGTTATCGTGACAGTATGCTTGCCAGTGTCGTCACGCCCGAGTAAGAAGACGGTCTTCCATGGAAAAGAGTCCAAATTCACGTTGTCTCCCTGACTGGGGTTGCTAGGGTTTCCACCCCAGGTCTCCCTGATGGCCTGACGTTGAAGAGAGCTTTGTTGTTGGTGGGCGGATGAAGGCACAAAGATAAAAAGGAAGATTTTCTTGTTGTTCAGAGAAGGTTGTAAGATTGGGTCTCCTATAGAAATGTTTGTCATTGCTTGGTCACTCTCGTCTTCAGCGTTCGGTGTTCGATTTCGTGACAGCATAATCATGGTAATGGCGCAAATAGAAATAAAAAGTACGAGTTTTGAGACCAATTTTCGTTTCCTAGGCATGATGTAAGCACCACAGGTATTACAAATCTTGTTCAACTTCATAGTTTTTATATTTATACCAATGTCCTGCTTGTCATATTGCGTTTAGTAATCTAAAACAAAACAAAAAATACAAAACAGTTAGCGATGAGCACTTCAACCTTTAGTCATTGGCTCATTCAAGTATCCGGTTACAGGTTTATAATCGGATATTATTATATGGTAAGCAGTAGTAAAGGTTAAATCAAGTGCTCTGATTGGCTAATTTCTGGCTAGATTTTACCGTACGGACCTTTACCATGCTAGCAAGACCCGTCTGAAGTACAACAGCCAATGCATTATAGCCGCCATTATAACTTTCTTGTAAAAACTAAAATCGTCTAATAGGATGTATATAAAGATTTTGAAGCCTCAAAGACAGCGAGTATTCGCTGAGTGAGTTATATTATCTCGAAGGAGTAGATGTGTTGTTTTGCTCAGTTGAAGATATATTGTCTAATAGCCCATGCTGATCTGGAAGCTTTGATACATATAATAAATGATTTGCTTTTCAAAAACGAAACATGGTGGCAGCGGTAAACCCGAACACTTTTTAGAAGTCAAGTTACCTTGAAAACGTAAATTTGTCTTAAAGAAAGAGACGCCAGGAGAATGTCGGATAACGACCACGAGGCAGCAGATCCTCCAGAATGTAGCGAATGGACAGGCCGCAGGCGTACCGATACTGCACGGATTACAGCCACCTACCGGCGTGAATCTCACCTCCAAACGCAAAGCTGACAACTGGAAGGTGTACAAACAGCGATGGAACAACTACGAAATTGTGATGCAGTTGAACAAACAGACCGAAGAGTGCAGAGTAGCCCTCTTTCTGTACTGTATCGGTCAAGAAGCGGTGAAGATTTACAACAGTTTCGCCCTCAACCCGGAAAACAAACGAAAGTTGAGTGCCATCATTGAAGAGTTTGACAAGTATGCGCTCGGAGAAACGAACGAGACATACGAAAGATATATTTTCAATAGCAGAGCTCAGAAAGAAGGAGAAAGCGTAGATAAATACGTAGCTGAATTGAGAACACTGGCACAAACATGTAATTTTTGTACATGCCTCCGGGACTCACTGATACGTGACCGAATTGTTCTCGGGATCAGAGATCCAAATACGGCGCAAACGCCTTCTACAACAACAAAAGCTGAGATTGCAGAAATGTATCGACATTTGTCGGCGCTATGAAGCATCCAATTCCCAACTGAAAACCTTGGACCAAGATTCCAAAGCAAACGCTGAAGACATACACGGGGTGAAACCGAAAGAGAGAAAACAATTCAGAGAAAATTCACGAAACCGGAAACCCAAATATGGCGACTACGCAACGCGAAGACGTGGCACAGAACGCAATCCTCTGCACAAGACATGTGGATACTGTGGTGGAAAACACAAAGCCGGCCGAGACTCTTGTAAAGCGTGGGGAGAATCCTGCAATGCCTGTGGAAAGAAAAACCATTTTGCTAGCCAATGTAGACAAGGCAAAGGAGCAAAGGCACATGCTGTGAAAGACGAAAATCCCTCGAGCGATTCAGATTTTATCGACAGCGTGACGGTCAAGCAAGAAGCAATAAATGCCATCACTCAACAAAAGACGAGCGAGATCTACGCACGAATGTTGATAAGGAAAACCCGTCAGATTTCACGTCGATTGTGGAGCCACAGTGAATGTTCTGCCAGCGAAATATGCAGAAGGTCACGAAATCAAACCAACACAACGAATGTGGAACAAAACGGAAGTGAAACCGGAAGGAACTTGTCGAATGACAATAAGAAATCCAAAGAACAACAAGAAATACTCTGTAGAATTTATGGTCGTGAAGGGCAACCTGTCACCACTACTGGGCGCCAAAGCAATCCAACACATGGGCCTAATAGAAATTCACAAAGAGAACTTTGAACAGATTTCAAGCGCAAAGACCACGAGCCCCGAGGAAACAAAAACAGAAAACCGCTGACCAGCTACTAGAATAGTACAAAGATGTATTCGAAGGGGATTTGGGCACACAACACCTGAGTGCAGACCCAACAATAACTCCAGAAATCTCCCCGTCCAGACGAGTAGCATTTGCTGTCAAGCCAAAGTTAAAATCTGAACTTGAGAGACTGACAGGGCTTGCTGTACTTGCACCGGTCGATGAGCCAACAGAATGGGTGAGCAACTTGGTGGTGGCAACAAAAGAGTCAGGGGAGCTCCGACTTTGCCTCGATCCAAAGCAGCTGAATAAAGCACTACAGAGAGAAAGATATGCTCTACCAGTCATTAAAGACGTGCTTCCTGACCTTGCCAAAACGAAAGTATTCACTAAAGTTGATGCAAGAAATGGCTATTGGCATGTGGTTCTTGACGAAGAATCTAGCAAACTAACAACATTTGATACGCCCTTTGGAAGATATCGCTGGAAGCGACTACCGTTCGGAGTGAATGTGGCATCGGAAATTTTCTAGAAAAGGCTGAATCAGGCCTTAGATGGACTGGATGGTCTCTTCACAGTTCATGATGACATGATTGTGTATGGAGTCGGCGACACCATCAACGAGGCAATAGCAAATCACAATGAGAAGCTAGGGCTATTTCTTCAGAGATGCTGAGAGAAAGGAATCAAGTTGAACAAGAAGAAACTGAAGTGCCCTTCATGGGACATTTGGTCACAAATGAAGGGTTAAGGGTAGACCCTGAAAAGACCAAAGCAGTCATCAACATGCCCAAACCAGAGAATGTCAAGGCAGTGAGGCGATTTTGCGGGTTCGTTAATTACACGCTTTTTTTTTAAAAGAACAAACTTTATAAGAACACCCAGGCTGAGATTTGCCCAAAAATTTTAATTTTTAAGAATTTTATTTAATCCTTGTACACAGATTGAGATGTACATGTAAGTTCATAATAACATTCAGTTCATTTTTTTCGTCACGTTCGCGGACGCTGTATTGACAGTTTCAAGATTTTGTTGCATACCGCCGGATGAAACAATAACAAACACGTATTTCTTAGCGCCTTTTTATTGTTCCGGGCAACTAATCCATTGTTTGGAAATATCAGGAAATAAGAACAATTTAAGAACAATTTGAGGCTGAAATCGCCAAAAGTTAAGAACAGCCCAGCCTCAGCCGAAAGTTACTGGTTCTTATAAAGAAAAAGCGTGTATCTGACTATGATCAGATAAATATTTTGCAAGTTTAACAATAAAATATTCATTGCTTTCAAAGAACATTTGATCACAAATTATGTAATCAACAGCACTGTTTCCATTTTTGCTATGAAGAGTAAAGTTCCCTAAAGAATCAGCTCTAGAACGGCCATTGAGTATACGAATGTCAAACTTTTTACACATACTTAGAAGATTCTTGCCATGGTTATTTACGTTATTATCCAAATTATTACGAGTTTCCAAAATACATTGGTTTTCTTCAAAAAAGTCAGAATGTAAGAAACTGTTACCGTCACAGGAATTAATATCACTTAGTTTTCCCGTTCAAGCGTTAAAATCTCCTAATAACATGATCAATAAATTTGAAATGTCGTTTTCTAACTCTTCATACAGATCATATGAATAATGACGGGAGTTTTCTGGGGGAAGATATACTCCACGTAGATAAAGATGTGTCTCTGTTCCGATCAAGGACTAATCTATTTGACACCAAGTAAAGTTTTTCGACGTTTTTTGTAAACTCACTTTTATTTCAATTGTTTGTTGAAAAGAACCATAACCCCTCCAGAAATTCTACCGCTAGTAGTGGACTTGTCGTGGATTTTGTCAATGGAGTTAAAACAACTAAAGCTAGGAACATAAACTAATCTATGAGTCCATGGCTCAGTTAATACTACAAAATCAAATTTGTTTAAAATCACTGTTTTCGAATTTATCCCCTAATACCCGGTCATGTAGACCATTTATATATCCATGTACTAAAAGAAAGCCTACGTTTATACCTCCAATTACAAGCGGAGTCTTGACCAGGCATAGTGCATGTGACAAAAGCAAAGAGAAGAGGGATGAAAAGCAGATACGAAATACATTTAAAAACTGAATTGAAGAAGGAACTTAAGAACGTACTAAAACTTAGAGTTATACACTTACCTCTGATAAAAGGAACGTTTGATTGCATTTAACTGATCTTAAGTAAGCGTTAACAAGATCTGCATATTAGTCAGCAGTCCAGCGGCAGTTGCATTGTTGACAAGAACTTGTGACTGTGGATTTGGAGAACGGTGTGCCTCCTGTTGTACATCATACATCGGCAGTTCAGTTGCTGGTACATTGTTAACAATGAGTTGTGGCTGTGTATTAAGTGACCGTTGTGTCTGCTGTTGTACTTCATGAAAACCGGAGTTGTGTCACTGTATTGAAGTAGGTGTAGTGATCTGACGTGGTCGTATTTCGGGTCTTGCCCGTCTTGATAAAACTGCATCTCTGTACGATGTAGCACTTGACGGTGACTTCTGAGATCTGTTCTGTAAGGGTACTCGCTGTTCTTTCGTTCCACGGTAAATACTTCGAGTCAGTCCACGAGCAAACAAAGATACGCCAATGCGATTCAGATGTTTCTTGTCAAACAAAATGCCTTTGTCACTGTTTAATAATTGTGTGTGCTCTATGATCTCTACATTGGTAGAGCGGGAGTAATGAGGAATATAGGATTCTTGAACTGGGAAATTTCTCAGATGTCATTATTAGGAGAGAGCAAATATCCTCAACAGTTGATTTCGTTTCTTTAAACTCAATGTCATTACATACAGTGTGTGAAAGAATTATCACCGGATTCTGGTATGGATTGACGTCATTGATTATGTCCAAAGCAGTCTTAGTTGTAGCACATCTCTGATAAGTGACTTCATGCTTGGGGCATAATTTCTTCAGCCGAAGATATTTGCCATTTGAGTCACATAAGAATAATATATTATTATTTGTTTTTTCCTTTGTATGGCCCGGATGCGTTGGCGTTTCCAGTTCCTTTTGTGGTGTGGTCGTGTTTCTGCTTTCAATAGTTTCATTGAATTCTTTGTTTGTTTTTAAAATTTATTCAAATCTGTTTTCAAAAAAGAATTTTCCTGGCTAATTTTGTTGTTTAAATCTTTCATTTCTTTCAACTCACCTGATAATTTACTGGTTAAGGTTTTTAAATCTTGAAATTCACTGCTGATGTTAGACTCAGTTTCATCTCCAGATAAGTCATTGTGGTGTTGTGTAGACAATAGCATCAGTTTTAATTCGTCGATGCACGTCTTACAAGAGCACCCAACGAGATATTTTCTTTAAATAATGTAAATAACACAGGGAAAGTATAACTGTGAACTGTCACTGGTGCCGGTTTCTACAGTTTTGCGATTCAACCCAGCTATACAAGCACAGCTGAAAAAAAATCGGTACACCATTGGCTGAGCGTGAGTAACTGCCCAAGGTAGACTCCAGCATTACGCGAGTTAAAACTTGCAGGCCAAATCAGAACACCAAGCGGAAACCTGAAGGAGCTCATTAATATTTTCCCGCTCTCCCAACGTATTTCTCTAAACACTAAACCGCCACTATAAAAACGTTTTAAGATGATGTATCTCTTTTTTAGTTATTTCTTCTTTTTGTGAAGCTAGACTAAATTGTTTGATCTTGCCCGTTTCAGCAGCAGTGCATACATTTCTACTGCAAAGTGAATGAAGTTTACATACATTGAACTATAAACTTGGAACTAACCTTAACGCGTGTTGATTTGTTAATCATGCAAGCAGTGATGCGCAAGGCCGGCAAAGAAAAATTACTGGGAATTTACTAAACTTTCTCTTGCCATTTGAGGATCAGCTCGGTACTCAGTGTCGCAGTCGAACTGATACGGCACAGATCATGCACTCAGAACTTCATGGAAATTATCCCATGCAAATACTTGTCACAGTAGACTGTCACATCATGCCTGCGCTTGATCATCATGATCATGTAACTGTCACAAGCGAGGCGGTCACGTTTGAAAATGCTTTGTGTGATCGAAATAGATTTCAATGCTTCCATTGTTTAGCCATTACGCGTACGTTACACAGATATGTCTATTCTTCATTTGACATCGGATAAATTACAATGTAAGTTTCAATTAATATTTTCACAATCTATTGATTCTCATCAGAAAGCAAACAATGGAGTTATTGTAAGCGGCAAGATGCAAACTTGCTTTACAATCCGTGTTTCGATTTGTCTGTTTGAAAACGACAACTGACACGGCTTATTTTAGACCCACTTTTGGAGAAAAAAAGCATCGACTTTTTTGACAATCAGCACCCTAAATTTGTATGTCATAAAGGCGACAACTGACACCCCAGTTCAGAGCGAAAACCTCAGAAACAATACCCCACTGGGTGGCAGATATTTGTATAGCCATTGTATGGGAGTACCCCCAGGAATAATAGAAACTGGCTCCTACACTGTGGCAAACATACCAACATATAAAGAGGACATAAGAACAAGAAAAAACATTCAACTTTGTAATGTGCTCTTTTACTTTTCTCATTGTCTACAACTTCTGATGTGATGTAGAAACATGCAGCCATTTCATATTATTTCAATATTACAATTTTCCTTGTCAAGTATATATTCACAGGCCGCACAGTTTACTTTAACAATAATTCTACCTTTTTTAGCATTACTTGTAGCTTATGAGCTCATTGCTCAATCTCCGAAGCATTTGTAATACTAAAAAGTTATCTCCCCTAACTTAACGGCAGCCAAGAAGGGGCCCAACCAAATTGCATCAGAAACAATTGAAAATATGTAATGAAAAAAGTAAGACTTTTACAGATATTTTTAAAATGAGAGAAGAGAATGAAAAGTTAAGAATATTCAATGAATTCAAAGAGATGAGATTCATTTTTTCTGATTAAATTTTAGAAAGTATTGTTTGCAAGTGCTTGCAACTGATCAGGTGGTAGGCAGTGTTCTAATATTTCTTTCTTGTGGCCGAAACTGAGTCAACTACTTAGGTATTATAAGTGTAGGATTTGTTATCAGATTTTCACAGCCTCCTCTTTGTGGCTTGCAGGTATCCAAATAGAATCAAGTCACTGACAGCTGGGATGTACTTTATGTGGACCCTCTTAAGAACCAAAGAAGTGATTTCTTGATTGTCCAGTGCTTCAATAAACTTCTGTATTTTCTTTCCTGGAATATATCCAACAGGTTCTTGCATTTCATTTATCATAATTTGCGCTTTAAGGGCGTTTTTATCTCGTACATTCACCAAGTGTTTAAAACTGTGACTTTCTCGTTGGCAGCAACTTGCCCTTGTGCATGCCGAAGAGAGCCTTTTGCATTGAGGGACGATAACTGATACGTTTCTACTTAAAAAATCTCGGTTGACAAGGTTTGGTCACAAGTTGTAGCTGAGCTCACGACCTTTTCATCCACAGTCACGGTTTCAGTTACTTCTCTCACCGTGTCACTCTTTCCGAATCATCACTTTCTGTTTGTGTCATTAAAACGGGCTCTTCGTTCCTTGTTGCATTACCATTGTCTTACACTAAAACGAAACCCGTTCTCGGCCACGAAGTGCAGCTACACGTACAATTTTTCAGGTCCAGCCAAGGCATAGTTGAGATGTCGTTTGAACTGAGGTTTGGGAGCTCGACCACACCAGGAACCACTTCGAACTTCCATATTACCAACACGTATTCTTGGTCTTCGAGCAAAAACAAGAAATTTATTAAAGATTCTAACAACCGTCACGCAAAACAAAACGGAATAATGCTTAATAAATTTATGTGTACAGATATTGAATTTTTTGTGTGAATCGAAGGAAAGTTTTGTTTGGTCATTTCTCTTCTGAAAAGTGAGAGTCGACGAGTGACAAAAGAACTATTTGGATTACCCTAGCAAAGCCCTATTAATCCTCTACAAGAATTTATAGATGTTCCTACGCAGACACCAAATTTTCCCTTCGTGAAAAACGCAAAAATATTAGATGTTGCAAAAAGTTCATATAATGAAGCAAACAAAAGCTGATTACCATTCTTTCATGAATTAACAAAAAATAAATAAATAATGTCCAGCAGATTTTTCAGGCGTCCAAAAATATTTGTGTTTCTCCGGTCACCTGTCATGACCAACTCTATTTTTGATGCCAAAATTACTGACCCTAAACTTTATTGCAAATTCATTACCATGTTAAAATTAAAGGGCACTTCACCGTCTATATTTTGTGCATTAAATCTGCATGATCAGAAACATTGATCTTTCAAATTTTCCTGTAAATGTTAATCAGAGTTATCTAAAACATTTTAAATTGTATTTAAATACAACATATGCAAAATACATTTTCTTAAGAAACAAACATTTTTTGACCAAGCAACCCTAATTTGTGAAAGGTATGTTACCAGATTTTTTACACAAATATTTATTTTATGCCTAAAAGAGAAAATTGTTTTCTCTTGTCATGTAAAAAATAAGTAATGTATTGTGACGCTTGCATGAGTAAGAGTAATAAACAACAACAAACTCATCGAGACGCCATTATAATTGGGTTACTCTCCAGTAAAAGTACTGCACAAAAATATAACAAGGGGGGGTGTGGTAGTGCACGGTAGTGTGACCGGAAGTAACTGCTCGCTACACTGCCCCCTCCCTAGATGAAACACTGTCCTCAGTGTTCATCAGCATGACCTGAAACAACAAGCAATGTTCAATAAAACAGGTATGTTCAAATGTTCTGGCTGCGGATATACCATTCAGCTGAGTAACTCTTGATTCCAGTCACCGATCAGCAGTTCCATCCGACAATTTGCAAGAATCATCTGGCAAATCTGTAAAAACAACTTCAAAAACAATCAAATTGTTTAGAGATTAACAAATGTTTGTGAGTGGTCTGTACACATCACATTGAAAAGTTATGTCGAAAGCAAGTAATAGCAGATGTGTCCAATAGGTAGTTCACTTTTTCTTGCCTTTTCTCCTTTTCAGGTTTCTGGGCACGACTTGTGGAACTATGGCCCTGTTTTCTGGCTCGCTAATCAAGTGATGTGTTTCGAGCATCTGCTTCAAGCAGGCAGTTGCAGGACTAACTGCAGCGAATCGTCTGGCCAGCACATTCAGCTCGTGGTGAACAGATTCACCTCCATGTTCCCCAAGAAAGCCAAGTGGAAGCCGCAACTTTCTGATGAATGGTACGGTGTGTGCTTCAAGGAAGTGCATTTTCGGTGGAACTGATTTCCCTTCGAAGTTTCCACGGTCGAAGGCCATGAATTTCACAATGTCTTGATCTGAAATTGAGATCAATGGATAACACTGCTTGTAAGTGCAAAGTTATACTTTCTAGTTTCTGCATCCTGACTCTCTATACACATATCTTGCAGTATTTTGAAAAAAAATTAGTTTGACTTTGATAATAGAGTCATGGGAAATATACTATTTGTATCACGAGCTTTTCACTATATATATATATATTAATCAATCCTGATTATTTATAATAAATAAAACAAAACACATTATTGTTCAGCAATCAGAAAAATAATATAATGCCACTGATATATTTGAACTATTAAATTACCGAGGAGTTCTATTTGCTCATCATTCATTGGAAGTCCACCATTGTATTTATCATGGCAGTTCGCAAATAGCTGAAACAGATTCAGGTACTTGTCTTGTAGGGCTTTAGCCTCATCCACCAGTTCTGGGCACGCTTTCTTCGCCACTTCAAGTATCGTACAACACATCTTGGGGATATTTTCAGGCTTTGGGTTGAAATATATATTTTTTAAATTCCAGGTTAATGGCATTGACTAAAAATTGGTTATTTCATTGGTTTAATCAACTTTAAGATTACCCTGAGCAGTTTGTGGACATCATTGCCATTGAAGCTGTTGCTGTGGAAAGCGTTGCGGCAAATTCCCATATCAGTGAGGACTTTGTCTTGTGCTTTGTAGGCATAGCCTGCGTGCATGCGGAATGTAGCACTTGATCTTGCTGCCTCTGCTTTTTCGTGCTGTGGTGAAAATACATAAAAATTACAATATGAATGTATTTGGTTGCGATGCATTCAGAAATACACCCCTCAGTAATAGCTTTTTGCTGTGATGCGTGGGCTTGGGTTAGCAGCTGAACAATTAAGGGGTTTGGGCTAGCTTCTGTATGGACCATATTGCCATATGTCAGCAGGGCAGTAACATAGTCAGAGGTTGCTTGGGCTTCTTCATGGAGTCGGTCTGCTTCCTTCTCATGTTTTCGGGCTGTTGTAAGGGCAGTGTTGTACTGTATGAAGTCCGATCCCATTTCTTCTCCCTTTTCAGATTTGATCTGGGCTATCTTAACATCAAGTGCTTGGCAGTCATCCATCATTAGATCATAAAACTTCAAGAAGATGCCAAGGCTGATATGAAGTCCTGGGATGCAGATCTGGATAATAAAGTAAAACAATTATAGTTAACCAAGTATTGTTTATAGTCAATCTCCACAACATTCTAATTTATTGATATTCTAGTGATAGACATAAACATGTTCTGCACTCACCTGATCAATTGGTATGGGCAGAAGATACTCGTAGATGACGTTACAGTAGTCCTTGGCCTTCTTGATGTTCCCACCTCCTTTCTCTAAGAACTCTGCCAGCTTCTGACAAAGGTGCTCCAAGGTACGGGGCTCACTTGGGCTTTGGTCCTCCACACATTTATGCAACTCTTGAGCCAATATAGTGCACCACAAGCAGCAGTGACGACCTATTGTACATAAACATAGGGTAGTTGGTGTTCACTGGAAGTCTGTAATTAATAAATTGGCAATAATACAGTCATTATAGTTGCCAGTAACAAATAATTTCAATTACATAATTACCATTTGGTCCAGATATTCCCATAATCCTGCTAAGGAACTCATAGTCCCCAAACAGGAAGAGGACAAAGGATTTCCCCCTGTTACAAATAAAAATAATTATATGAGTATTACTAAGAAAGCTGGAGTAAGTTGAAAGTATTCAAATTCATACAGGCACAATAGTAAAAATAGAAGTTAGAAATTCGGTATGAAAAGATAAAGTGGGAAACAATAATCATTTAAGAAATATTTTCTTAGCATACTTCCACTTCCTGTTTGTGAGAGAATTGAGTTGGTCCACGTAACGCTGCGTGATGGTGCGAAGGTTGTTTCTAGTATCTTTAGCTTCAAATATGGCAAACACAATTGTATTCTTGCTGGAGTTTGGCTTGTTGACATTGCACAGTTGAAATTCAAATTTCATCGAGCCTCCTCCATGATCGCCCCCCAAACTTGACGTAGATCTTGTCATTTGGAATAGCACCACCATGCCAAGTTAGAAGGTTGTCACTATTAAAAGCAAGGAAACTATATGTTATAATGCAAGCAGTTGTGAAAAGTAGAGCTTGTAACATAGTTAAGATCAAGAGTCTGCGGATAACACTTGTTGTTGTTATTATTACTATTACTATTACTATTAGAGAGCTATTTTGAAATAAAATAGTTATGGGTATTACTTACTTGTCACATTTTTCAATGTAGTCTAGTACTTTGTCCTCGAGGTCAGTGATCAGACAGCATGGTGTTTCCCGGATAATGGTAACAGTCTTCTTGTCCCTCTTCTCACTGTCCTTCTTCTGCCCCCTCTGTGCCTTTTCACTGTCCATCTTCACACCCCACCTTGAAAACCATCTGGCAAAGTGTTGTCAAAAACTAGTGTCAATATAACTGGTAAAGATGTTGATGTTGGGGAGGGGCGGGGGAGGAGGGTGAAGTTGCAGCAAATGAATATTGGGTTTTAACAGAGAGCATTAAAAAATGGCTAACCTCCTTAACTGCCTGACTTGGAACCATGTCAATCCCACATTTGTTTGCATAGCCAGGGCCTGTTTGGATGGGAGTTCCAACACGAGCTTTCCAAGAGCTTCGCGTATAATTTTTTCACGTTCTTCCCTTGGAAAACCCTTCAGCATGTCAACCAAGTGGATTCCAGTTTGTTCTTTGCTAACACTGCTTCCAATACTCTGCATGTTTCTTGTTCGAGTGCGACGATGGCGTGAACTAACGTCAGTTGTCGGCTTTTGGGCTTGTGGAACATGTTGCAGAACAAATGGCTGACAAAAGTAATAAATTGAGCAAAATTATGAGTTATATGGCCCAAAAATAATACGTACGATCGGTGAATACTGAATGGCTATAAAATATGAAATGAAAAAGGATCAGCTCTTGAATCTATTTCTTACCTTTCCACCTGTTTTACATTCCACTTTGCCTTCCTTATTCTCCTTAAGCTTGGCCTTCATAAACAGCGTCCCGCATGCCTCTGACTCTGCACTGATTTTGCCCTCGCGTAGTTCTTGCATCACCTCGCCCAATGTTTTTTTCCGCGGATGAGACTTGTGGGGTGGGTGGAGTTAGCTTTTCTGAATTAGCTTTCTCAGTAGTAAGGTCACAAGTATGGTCTTGACAGTCTTGGTAATTTATGAGAGAACTGCAGCTCTTGCACCGAATTTTCTGCTCGTAAATTGAATGGAGTGGGAATCTCGTTAGTGGGCTAATGTCCACAACTGTCTTGACCTCTGATTTGCAGATGGGGCACCCAGAGTTTGGCGCAATTTTTAATACTTGCGTGTAGCATTCGGCGCAGAAAATGTACTCACATTTTATTAAAACTGGCTTGTTGAATAGTTCCTGGCAGATAGCACAGAAGGGGTCTTTCATAACCAGTTCACTGGCCACGAATAAGCTACTGAAATTGTCACTGCGCAATGACGGCTATTGTGTGGCGATTTCTTCAACTTTGGCAACGAGTGCCTGGGCGCTCGCTCGAGTTCTCACTCGCATTTGGTTCATTTGGAGATGCACTCTTTGGAAGTGATCGCCTTTTTTTGCTTGGTCTTCCACCTTTTTTAAGTCTGGAAACAATGGTGCAAGTTTTGCAGTTCCCGTCATCGGAGTGCGGCTCCCATTCGACTGCTTCGCGTGACTGGGCCAAGTAACAGGGCAAGCACAATCGAGGAGGGTGAACGCCATCTTCGTCTTTCTCTACATGGATTTTGAACTTATTTTCCATCATAGATGGATTTGCCCTACATTCGTAACTGCCTCGTTCTTACTTTTCGTTAGACTTGGAGAGTTTCTGCCCACAAACCCGACAATGGCAAGATAAACATTGAGCATGATGCTCAGCCATAGCGACACAAGGTCACTACTGGAGCTGATTTGGTGCCGATATTAAGTTGGATCGTTCAGTGGTAAAACGCGTCCCTAAGAGAACGAAACGTTGTGAAAAAAACTAGTAGGTAGATGACTTTGATCGGATCGATAGCTTGTTAAACTAAAGAAACTTGACAAACACGGCTTTTTTTATTTCAAAGTTGCTTTATTTATGCAAGTTGCGTTTCCGCCGCCGACGCCATTGCTTACATTTCGTAACTGGGCAAATACGAGAACGACGACTGCACCTAAAATTTTATCACCTACAAGATGACTTAATTACTGTGGTATTATTACAAATAGCTATGTATTAGCAAGTATATCCATCAACACTTGCAGTTTCAATCACGTTTTATAAACCAACGCAAGACTTTTCTAGCGTCGCGTCCTATCTCTGTTTGTTATTAACTAGTTTATAACTTGACGGTTACGTCATAAGTTAATAAACTGGGTCGCTAACTAAAGTTCCGCTCTCGGGCTGTCTGCAACAGCCGTGAATTAAGCCCTGCGAGTCGATGCAGGCCAGTGTTTCATTTTGGTAACCAACTTGCGCAATTGTATGGACTTGCACTAACCTGCATGGACTCCATTGACATTCGTTGACATGAATCGACTTTGAGCCATTCAAGTTCTTCATCGGTAGCCAAACTGGAAGAGCAATTGAACGCAAGATTGAAGGCCAAAACTTGCATCGACTTGCATAGAGTTGTATCGACGTTGTGCTAAGGCTTGAAATTAAAAAGTAGACTAACAAGGGAAAATCTTTTCCATCTGAAATCATTAATTTTTTAAAACACAGTTCGTAACTGTTACGTTTGTCTCCTACGTCGTTTAAGTTCCGAATATAATGCAACAGGCATTGTATGTGCGTTTTATATGAAGTGCGACAGTAAACCGAGACAACACTTCATGAGACGGCAATTTTATTGGTCAGATAATCCGAATCAAACGGCAATCAACTGTTCTTGGTTTATTTTTCTTCCACTATTCAATGGGTTTTGACAAAACTCAAAAACTGACGTTTATATTCTTTACAAATCTCTTCACAAAAATCGGCAACGGCAAAGTTTATGACAAGAACAGAACCAGTCACCTCAGACAATGACTTTTAAAATATTCTATAATTTTGGCTTCTTTTTTTGTTGACAGAAATATAATCAAATTTGTACAGGGTCGCACTTACCTGAGCTGATGGAGTGCTCTTGCGGACCTGGCGTTTTCCTCGTCCACAGACCGGGCGTTCTCCTGCTATGAACGTCCTTAACTTCTCTCTAAACTCTTTAGCACGTAAAGTTTTTATGAAGCCGAAATGGTTGGCAAAAACTGTCATTTTTTGTTTCGTCTTGCCATGCAGGCCAGCCTCGATTGCCTCCATCCATTTTTTTGGCGAGTAGAAATGTGGCCTCATCGAGGCAAGCCACATTGTAGTAGGTGAC
This sequence comes from Parazoanthus atlanticus, assembly GCA_025448195.2. Taxonomy (NCBI): domain Eukaryota; kingdom Metazoa; phylum Cnidaria; class Anthozoa; order Zoantharia; family Parazoanthidae; genus Parazoanthus; species Parazoanthus atlanticus. The sequence continues at coordinate 3,178 of JAOEHT020062828.1, read as the reverse complement.
CAGAGTGGAAGCATGAGACTAAAGGAATTAAAGCAACAATCAAACACAAAAGTATTGTTTGTTTCCCTACTAGAGTTAGCTTTCAGATTTTACAGAATAATGGTATTAATGTTTGTATAACTTTTTGTGATCACAAGTATTATTGTTTTAAAATTTGTATTGATGTTTGGGAAACCACTTAAATGCACTGTCGGTGACAATTACTTAAAGCAAAGTCAAGGCCACATGTGCTCACCAAGTGACATGGTGCTGACCACATGTTAACTGACAGCATCGCATACTAAGTTCAAATTACTGAATTATAATTCTAAATTATGCATTTTAGTCAATTAAGAAAGAAAGGAAATCCACCGTATAAATAATCGATGTTACTTTAGAGCAGCTAAGATATTGTAATTTACTCTTACAAAATGCAAGCCTTTTTGAGCTTTTGATAAAGAATGTACACTCGTACAGTTCTTTTACCGGCATTTTACAATCGTACGTCAAAATCTTGTCAGTGTCGGATTCAAATATAGTCTCTTAAACAAACCAACATACAGAATTAGTATATGGACAATTTACAAATTTAACAAAGCCGCTTACATTCGGTATCTCTAAACGCCTGTTAGAGAAATTCCTTAATTCCGAAATGTCATCGGCGCAAAAAGCATCCTCTTTTCCTGACATCTCCTTCACCATGTCTCTTAAAACATTGCCGGTAGCGGCAAACGGTGGTGGCCAAACTTTACTGTTCCTGTAAGAGTACTCATCTAAAAAATCCTCCCCACAAAAACGCTGTGTCGTCTTTCCCAATCGCTTCATCGCTCTCATGCGACCAGATTCCTGGCCATACGGCCGATTTCGAGCCTTTTTGTAAATCGGAAGAGCCGGTTCCTCAATAACTTCTGTAGGCGTAGCGCTTAGGCTGTTTGTTGTTTGAAATTCTAACTGTACTTCTTGAATTGCTTCCAACCCAGCAAGTACTGGAATGGCATTCGTGCAGAGCTTTGTAGCCGCTAGCGAAGTCATCAACGTAAGAATCATCCGAAAATGATGGCTGTACAAGATCATCGCTGTCGTCCTCGTCAAAATGATTACCAGAGCTCATACTATGATAAGAAAGTGAGACATTTTCATTTGTGTCGGCATAAAAGTCAATACCTGAACTAAAAACTCAAAATAAAGTAGAAGTGTTCCTCTTTTGGAAAAAAATCATTTGGATGCTTTTCGGTTGCACTTTTTCAAAGGCACATTGGAAGCAGTATTTATAAAGAAGATGAAGGCGGTCTTGAAAACCAGACGTGCTTTGTAATATAATACAATACAATACAATATTTTAAACACGTCTTACCTGGGTTTTCTGTGACGGTCCGAAAAAAGTAAGAGTCACTGTTGGAGTCACTTACAAAACAAAGTTCAAGAACTTTTGAATAAGATTCTTAGGCCCGGGTCGCACTAGCGCACGAAAACCTTTTCGTCCTGCCTAAACCAGGCCATAGTTTTTGACAGGACGAAACGGAGATGAAATGTTTTTGTCCGAGTTTCGTCCAGGCGGAGTACGCACTATCCAGACAAAACTGCAAAGTAAACAAAGCCGTTTCCTGTGTCTGTCAGGCTATTTTTGGGTACATTTCCCACGAATAAAAATTATCTCATTAAAACAGAGTACACGTGCGCCGTGGCAGTAAATTGTGTTTCTTTTGCTTTGCATTGGAACCGCTGTAACAAACTCTCAAAAGCCGGTCCTACGGGAAAATGTTTCCACGCGATAAGCTGGTAATTGTGTTAATGGTAATTTTCATTTTTTGTACATATTTGTTCACTGAACAGATGAACATACAGCGGCTTCTGTTGATTATATGCTTGAACCGAATGCGGCAAGTTCAAGGTGCTGCGTTGGCTTGTGCGCACGAGAGAAGACGGCTTCGATGTTGTAGAAACTGGCATGCCCCATACTTCTGGGTCCTTCCCCGTCCCCAAGTTTCTTGGTTCGACATACATTACTATGATCGCAGAATTCTAGGAGAACTTCCGACAGCAGCTTCGGTTGGGCCACCGAACATTTGATATGCTATTAAACATGATTTCCGGGAGATTGACCAGGCAGAATACCATTTTTCGCAACTGTATTCCAGCAGAAAAGGAATTAGCCATCGGGCTTTACAGGCTTGCTCATGGGAACTCTTATGTCACAATTGCACCATCTTTTAACGTATTGAAGCGGTCGAAGATGTAGTGGATGCTTTGTTCGACTTGAGTGGGCATTTTATCAAGTTTCCAAGCACTGATGATGAAATCGTAGCCACAAGACGAACTTTTGAGGACGACACAAACTTAAAAAATGTGGTTGGTGCCATAGATGGTACCCACATAAAAATAAAAACTCCAAAACATAGTGCAGTAGAGTACTTTAGCCGTTTGCAGCGACATGTTGTTGTTGTTCAAGCTGTTGCCGATGGTGAAAAACGTTTCTTAGATGTAGCTGCTGGTTTTCCCGGAAGCATGCATGATTCGCTCGTCCTACGAAGAAGCACACTTGGAGGAAAACTCGAAAACAGAGAGATACTGACAGGCCCAGCGATAGATATGGAGGGAAGATCCGTAAAGCCCTACTTATTGGGAGACAGTGACTATCCCCTCAGCACATGGCTTATAAAACCATATCCCGAGGCAACTAACGACCAAAAGAGGTTCATTTCAACAGGGAGCTATCCTCTGCAAGAGTGTCTGTGGAGTGCGCATTTGGCATACTCAAGGGGCGCTGGAGAATATTACAGAAGCGTTTGGACAGTGACATATCTTTCATAAATCGTGTAATTATTGCATGTGCCGTACTTCGTAATTTTTGTGTAGATGCTGGTGATGTCTGGGAAGACTAACGTAACGAAAACAATGACACAACTAATAACAGAGAAATATTTGAAGATGGAGAGGATCTGCGCGACTTTTTAAAGAATTATGTCTACAAATAGCTTATGGGGCCGAGCATTCGCTTTCTAGTTTGTGACAGTAAGAGGGGTGCAGTATACATGGAAGAACGATTTCTTGCAATTTTTTCGACCCCATTTGTGGTGCCTAATTTTTCCACCCTTTCCCACGCATTTTCCTCGGAACTTCTAGTAAAACCGAGACGTGAAAACGTTTTTCTTGTATTGAGAGTTTGTGTAATTTTTAAATAAAATTATTTAAATGACTG
>JAOEHT020062726.1:0-13723 GCA_025448195.2 Parazoanthus atlanticus | reverse complement strand
GCCAACGAACAAAAGAGATAGAGAACAAAAACCTATAACAAAGAAACTGGCCGAGTTTCATAACCATTTCGCTCTATCAACTGTGGTTAAATATAATATTTAGTATATTAACTTTCTTATATTCTCATTTTTTCGATTACTATTACACTGTTATTCATTTGCCTGTCTTGATTAGCTATTACTATTGGAGCATCAAAATTGTAATTAACGCTCAGTTGTGAATACAGTGTGTTAAGTTAAATGTTTTGGGTATAAACGTATGTCTAAACGTTTGATGGTATGCGTGTATTGGTTCAAATCGGTCTTTCATAACAAAGTCAATTTCGCTATATATATACAATGTGGACACACATTTAGTTAGCTCAAACGTGTTCCACGAAATAAGACAGTAATAACAATTTCAACTCAAACGAAGGTAAAACCACCACATAGCAGGACAATATAATACAATATCATACAATACAATACAATATTGTACAGTACAATATTTCACATTACAATAACAAATAGAACTGCTTTAACTGTGCTCCATACAGTAACAGAGACCTTTGGAATTGACTGTTAGTACGACTTCGACTATAAGTACGACTACTTAGCTTTTGAGCTCGTAATGTTGACTACGTTTTTTTTCAGCAACTCTTGTCGTAAACAAGAGGACGGCGACGAGATTTCAGCCGACAACGAATTTGCAAATTTTGTCATACCAAAATGTCGCACTCGTAGACGAATCTAAAGCTCTCTATTAAAGCACTTAGGAAGTGACAATAAACCAAAGATGAGTCATTATCCTCTCTTCTCGCGGAGTGCACTCGTCACTTCCTGAGTGCTTTATTTCTGTACCGAGCACGGGCAAATCTGTCCTATTTGTTTCATAATACAGACGAAGCGAAACGAAATTATTAGTGGTGTTACTATTTTACTGTGTTACAAAGTCAAAGAGTACTACTTCAATTACTTGAATTAATTTCACCGTGCGATCGTATAATTTGTTAAACAACAAGCCGGCTAGAGAAATGCACCACACTACTTGGGAATAGAAACGTGCTTTGTATAAAATGGTTCATATCTTGATAGTTATTGTTTGTCAGTCACAAAGTTAAAGAACACTACAATTAGTGAATTACATGAATTATAAACTTCACCGTGTGGTTGATTAATTTTAAACAACACGCCGGCTACAGAAATGCATCACATTACTTCAACTTGCAAAAATATTTGCTTTGTATAAAATTATTTTTAGTTTTAGTCAACCTTCAAACTTACGAAAAACGCCTTTCTTATCTTTTTATTGTATCTTCCGCTAAACCGCACTTGATGTTCATAACATTTCCATTTGCAACAGACTTAGCTTGCTGTACATTAGTCGCCTTTTCTTCCGCGAGCGGAAACGACAAGGAGCCGCGCTCCCTAACAGTTGGGAGTGATAGTTGCCAAGGTAACTATTACTCTATACCGTGAGGGAGCACGGTTTTTGACTAGTAAGAGCGGGCGTTATATGAAACATATATTTTAATACAATACAACACATATATCTTATTAGATAGTTTAATATGTAGTATGGCTAGGTATTGTTACTTCATATTGTTATTTCATTCTCTCTGTGTAGCTTGAGCATTAAATACGCCTAGCACAGAGCACTAACAGAGTGAGGGGGTAAAGGGTGCACCGCTGGCTTCCATTGAAACCGGCCTTCAGGAGCTGATGGATCTACTGACTTTACTTCACTTCACTTCACTTCACTTTACTTTACTTTACTTTACCTTTAGGTAATCGCCAACGCCTACCTATCTGAGAACGTTTCTGAGGGCTTCGTCTACCAGATTACTATTCAAACGGGCATGTGGAAGGGATATGGGACTACAGCTAATGTAGCTATGATAGTATACGGCGAAGAAGGCTCAACTCCACCAATTCCTCTGTCCGATCCCACTTCAGACAAAATGTTCTTTGCTCGCGGAAGTGTTAACAACTTTACGCTTGCTTTACCTGAGTCTTTGGGGGAATTGGTTAAGATAAAAATCTGGCATGATAACAGCGGGAGAAGTCCATCATGGTTTTTTCATGTGGTTGCTATAACTGATGTCGCAAGTGGTGAGAAATATCACTTCGTTGGAAACAGATGGCTTGCAGTGGGTAAAGGAGATGGTAGTATTGAGGCGGAGATAAAGGTTGCTTCAAAGAAAGAACTTGCTGGATTCAAGAATTTGTTCTACGATCGAACATCGCGAAGCTTAGGAGATGGCCACTTATGGTTGTCATTGTTCACCAGACCTCCGCATAATCCGTTTACTCGCTGCCAACGAATGGCTTGTTGCTTGTCAATTTTGTTTGCTACTATGGTCACCAATGCGATGTTTTACCAATTTGGTGCGGCACCAACGGATACTTTCCAAATCGGACCATTGAAATTAAGTTGGAAACAAATTAAAATTGGAATCCAGAGCAGTATTGTTGCTATTCCAGTTAATGTCTTGGTGGTCACAATATTTAAGAACATCAAACAACGAAATATTGGCGGTGATAACTGTCGCAGTGGAAACAAAATAAAATCGCCGGGTTGTCTTCCTCATTTCTTTGTATATATTGGATGGATCATATGTACTCTGGCTGCACTAGCTGCCTCGACATTCACTGTCTTCTATAGCTTGATGTGGGGCAGAGAAACCTCTAATCAATGGCTTACATCGATTATGATTTCAATCTTTCAAGACGTGGTCGTAACTCAGCCCATAAAAGTTGTTGTGATAGCATCCTTATTGGCTTTGATTATCAAGAAGCCGCCGCAACAAGATACCGTTATTGGAGTTACTACAATCAAGGAAAAGGGGGAAAAAGACAAAGCAGTTGAACCGCTTGAGAATGAAGAGCTTCTAAAGGCCAGGAACTATAAAAGACAAGTTGTTCATATGTTTCGCTTTATTATCGAGCTTGCTTTCTTCCTTTTCTTTGCACTGTTGGTGTTTGTTGTTTGCTATGGAAATCGGGGAAGCAACAGATTTGCTATGACAGATGGGTTGGAAAAAATCTTTGATCAATTTGAAAAGGTAAGCAATGTAAAAATATAAAAACGATTACGCAAAGAACATGGTAAATCAAATGTTTAAGGAATCGAATTCGATCAAGAAGATAAATAAAACCAAATATGCCGTTTCCCTATCACTAAAGCAATTTAGAGCAACCGTAATATAACTTCAATACTATACTAACTTTACGGCTGTTGCTTATTGACTGGATCGAACAAAAAAGAAAATAGAAAATAGAACGAATTTTGTCAAAAAAATTCCAGTTTTTGCTTCAAACTTGCAATTTGCATAATTGATTATGCATAAGTTATAGATTATGACAACATCCAGATGGGTTCTTAGTGGACTACAGGTAATGCGAGTTTCATTTTAATTACTTAAAGCTTCAGGTTTACCGTTGCTCAGTTTGACCCTCCCCCTTTTGAACTTTCGAGGGTTAAAGATCACTGACTTTTCCATAACTCCCTGCTTGTTTTCAAAGATTGTAGATAAGGCCTATTGCAAGGAATAACAAAAGCAATATAAATGGTGCTGTGTTGGATAGTCTTTGTAACTGACCACAAGAGGACTTCGTAAAAATCTCTTGCAATTTTGTTCAGTTTAACATAATAAGATAACAACAATAAATGGCAATAATGCAAGAAGAAGGAAAGTTGGAAAGCTGGAAGTATTTTCACGCGAGGTCATTGTATTCTGTAGTTAAGTCTATTGTTTTGTAACTTTCTCATTGACGTTTGCGTCCCGGTTGCTTAAGCTCTCTAGTTTCGTAGTGTCAGGACCGTTACACCGAGATGATGCTATTTTGATGTCTCTTATAGGTTATCGATACCCCGACCTTCTGGAGGTGGTCTAAAACCAAGCTTATCCCAGGTCTGTATAGCGTCGGCTGGTACAACGGTAAGCCATTCGACTACGACGAGGGGTTCATTAGCAACAGATATGGCTTCTTGGTCGGAATGCCACGGATACGTCAAATCAGAATCGAACAAGGTTAGCTTGTTGTCTTTGTACAAATGCTTAGTATACGAGCGCAGGGTCAACGATTAATAGATTAAGTCCAGACTCGTATAGGACGATTAGATAGGAACAACAGACTAAGAATACTCGCTACAATGTTTTGACTCTTTACTAAACCATCAAAATCGCTCATTAAGGATACGTCTGCATTCTAGCTGTTAGTTCCCTTGAACCTTGGTCTCCAACTTGCGTTCATAAGTTGATAAAGTGAAGCGATTTCCAAGCAGTTGAACTTGCAGCAGTGTTCACAAACAATATAATGCGATGTCGACGAAATCGTAAAGGCGTTGAAGCGGTTTCAAAAACTAAACAAACAACAAATAACCGTCACAACAAACTTAAATACAGAATGAAGAAATAAATTAATCATGTTCTTACATCTGTGTTTCTTCGGTGACGTTTACGGTGTCTTTTAAACGGTAATTTTCTTGAGCGACAAAAAAACTTATAGCTGTGCGCTAGCATGTGTCTGCAACTGAACCAGAAGTCCTCCCAACGAGGGGGGTGTTAAACAAATTGGGGTCCAGGACCCGGAAATAGAAAGATCTGCCGTAACACTTAGTGAGATATGCAAAAAATAATGTAGATGTTATTATTGTCCCCATTTTAGTCCTTTGATATACACGGATAGCTGTACGCCAATCTAAGTTGCAATGCAATTTGCATCGACACTGAAGATGTCTTCAACATAGGTTGTCGAAACCTCGCCACAACCAGGAAAAGTCCATCTCAGGACTACATTCACCCGGATGATCAACCAACTGCAAACATTAACTCACCTGGGTCCATACCTTTCACTGTATTAGTTCACATATTCACAGCAGAGTACCAAAACTAGTGCTGATATCGTTCATGGCCAATAACTGTTAATATAAGAAAAAGTGCGTGTTACTAAACCCGTCAAAATATCCAAATACAAAATTATCAGAATTTGTGTCCAGTTTTACGATGTTTTACCCGGGGGTTCAATTTGTACCGCCCCCCCCCCCGAAAAAAAAAGAAAAACACTCTGAGCTAACATTATGTAACTTCCTAACTTTTCATAAAATTTATTATTGCACATTTTGGTCACTTCTATGGTAGTCAAGTTATGAGTAACACTTTAAGAAAAACGAATATTTTTTGGGACATGTATTAATGGGATTTCGCCTCTTTTGCAGTAAAATGAAAGAGTAACTCAATTAAGTGTAATTAGAAGCTTTTTCAGTGTTTTTGACGGCATTGGATCATTTTCAGGAGTTGCCATTCAGAAATTCAACATGGCCAACTTTGGACGTCTTAGCTTGTGACGTCAAACCTGCAATATCTGACTAGGTTTAGCTTCTTACACCTTAGTCTACGCAGTTTGTGTTGTTGCTCTCCCCACCCCCAGCTGTGAGATGAAAAAGAAGCCCTGGAAAGATAGGAATAAATTCGCTTTTTATTTTAAAACTTTATCGTGCACTTTTATATAAAGGTATCGAATTTTAGCTGTTTCTTAAGAGATCTAACCCTATATAGTATCATTATGAAAGTAAGATGCCTGTTTTTTGTTTGTGTCGAAGGAAGGTTCAAAATATGTCTACTTTGCAAAATTGAAACAGAACGTGGATAGTTATGCAAAGTCAAATGTGAGACACTTACAAGATGATCCAAATACACAATTTTATCTACGTTCAGAGAAAGCAATAGTTATTTTCTTTAAAATTTTGATGTATGGCAGGTTTAAAATATTTATTTTAAACAAGAAAATGGCTACTGCGAACTTTATGCTTCAGTTGTGGATCGTTAATTGCATCGAACATTCGTTTCCTATAAGCTACATTTGAATATTTGATCGTTTTGAAGTCTAAAATTGCTTCAATTCGTTTTCTCAATGTTTTACAAATGGCATTAGCCAATTATGAATCAAGAACTTTGATAATTTTCACTACAAAACTTCATGCATGTTGACAAAAATAGCTTCCGCTGCAATTTAATTTGGTTTTAACTTAAGAATCACTAAGTTTTGTGTATGCAAATAACTAATGAGGAATACCTTTACTTTTGTTGTCAACCATGATGAGTAATTTGGTTTGTGCCTGCTCTAACCTTGATTATTGTTTGTTTTCTACATTTAGATCCTAAATGTAATGTTGAAAGAAACCAGCCATTGCTTGCATCGAAGTTTTATCGCTGTATCCCAAGATACACCCGCATGAACGAGGACAGGACTCCTTACAGTAAACCTGGATGGGAACCCATCACCAACGTAAGCGTGTTCACAAGTGAGTTTGAACTAGACAACATGTGTCCAATTCCGTGGCGCTATCAATCGTCAAAAACATTAAGAACTCTTTCTTACCGAGGTTTCGCCTTTACTTACGACGGTGGAGGATTTGTTGCCGATCTCGGCTACAACGAAGAGACAGCCAAAGATGTTATGTACAAGCTAGAAGCTAACAACTGGTTGGATGACCATACCTCCGCTGTATTTGTTGAGTTCACTGTGTTTGAACCTTCCAGTTCACTGTTCAGTTCAGTAAAATATGTTTACGAAAAGTTTCCGACTGGCGGTTCATACACAGGAATCAAGGTGAAGACAATGACTGTGTACAGTTCAGCTAACGCACAGTTTGAAGCTTTCTACCAAATTTGTCGTCTGTTACTAATGATCATTATATTATTTTTCTTTTTTATTGAAATCGGCAAGATTTATCAGCAAGGGCTCAAACGTTATTGTAAAGGATTTTGGAACTGGATGGAGTTTATTCAAATCACCACAACTATTGCATCCATCGTGATGTTCTTCTTTAAAGAAAAATACGCCAGTTCCTTTATAAAGCGCGTTCGTGAAAATCCCTTTGAAACTTCGAGCACAGACTACCTTGTGTTCTGGTCTGAAGCCGAAGTTTACTTGTTGTCCGTTGTTATCTTCGTAATAACGGTAAAGATTCTAAGATTCATTCGGTTCAACCACCACGTCAGTAAAATTGTCAAAACGGTAAAAGATTCTGCTAAAGGACTTGCATCCTTCTTTGTAGTTTTTTTCTGCATACTTATGGCCTTCACCCAGCTTGGATATCTCATTTTCGGCTCCGTATTACCACCTTACTCGTCTTTCTTCGATGCAATGCGTGCCATCTTACAAATGCTACTTGGAGGAAACATGTATTTCTTCGAGCTGCAGAGCGCTAATAGAATCCTGGGGCCTGCCTTTGTGTTCTTCTACATGGTGTCTATGACGATGGTGATGTTAAACATGTTCCTTGCCATAATCAACGAAGCTTATATGGATTTAGATTGCGATGATGATGACGAAGAGGCGAAAGTTAACGAAAATTTAGAAGCCGAACTAGGTACTTTCACTAAAGTGTACTTTACCACTCACGCGAGATATTTGTGGGACGAGTTTATTGGTTATTTAAAACGTCTTGCCCACAGTGCGAGATATGTGGCAGTCAAAACTAAGAGCGTTTCTGTTGAGAGCATCGCAGACATTCATGAAAACAGTTTTGATGAGCAAACAAATTTAGTTCCGCTTGCTTCTCTTGATACGTTGGGAAGTGATGCTCTCCTTCTCGATGATATAAGATGCAGTTTGGCTGATATTGGTGCTGAACTTCGCCAGTCAGTTGCTTCACTAACGCCCAAACCTCCTCTCAGTATATTTGATCCACAACCGCAGTGTCTGGACACTTTTGAACCCTACATACCATACACGCCCTCGATGAGATATCGACGCAAACTGAGAAGTATGCAGTTGTCAAACAGAATCAAAGATTCCTTAGAAAAACTGGAACAAAAAGCTGAGAGCACAGTGAATAACAACTCTTTTGAAGAACCTAGGGAACGACCTGAAGACCAACTAAGCTTAGTTAAGTGTTCTTGCGAAGAAACAGTATTGACAGAAGAACCGAAGGTTTCAAGTTGTGTCCCTATAGCAAACGGCACGTTACTGAATAGGAATAGTTGGAAGAATGAAACAAACTTATAGTGGAACATTCTATTCTAATAGCATTCACTGGCATCTTTGAATGCGCGTTGAGAACGACTGGAGCAAGTCAAGCAGTTCACAGAACAATAAATTTGGATCCATTCCTCTTAATCTATGCGTTCAAAACTGGCAGCGATTGTAAATAAGACTTTATAATTGGGATTGAAACACTAAAATAAGAGGTGATTTGAAAACTGAACTGTTACATATGGCTTCGGACATTTTGGGTGAATCCTTTTATTAATCTTTCTGAATCTAATTTGGATTTGCAAAGTATTTTAATGCAATTTTCTCTCCAAAACAGAGTAAGCCTTTGCGTTTTGTTATACTTTAGCTCCATTTTGGGAGTTGTAAATTCCAAATGTGTTAATTATTTCTTACGCTGAACTTTAGTTACCTTCTTTGTGCTTTGGCTGTGTAGACAGATATGTTTTGAATAACTTGCGAAGCATTCTATATCCGATTTATTTTATTAAGGACACTGAGTAATTTAATATAGCAAGGGAGAGCATGGAAAAGAAATTGTATCAAACAATTTGGATAGCCCCGTGATGGGCGCAGATTGTTTTGGGACATGCTTCTGATGTATAAAGATGTATTTTTTGAAAAACTTCGCTTTGTCCAATTATGTCTTAACATAATCACAAATATCTATTTTTTTTAACGAGATCGTAACTATAACCGGTCTTTCCAAACAATATATAATAAATAAAAAATGATCTATGCAAAGGCGATTGAATAAAGAGTTATAGCAGTGTCAATAGTCAAGCATTACTGCAAGGGAACACGCTAGAGTTAGTTTCGAACAAGCATTCGTTCGAAATCCACCCGGTGCCATCTTGGATTCTGCGGTTATTTCGGAAATGAGCCCACGCTACAAACTAATGGGTTACACCGCATAATCTTATACCCCATTCACACCAACGCTTAAACATGTTTTAAAGTTGTTTAACTAAACAGGTTTAAAAAATATTTTCCAGCACAGCAACACTTTCGGCTCAAAATTTGTAGCAAACAATTCTTAAAAAATAGCCATCCAAGTTGGATTCAGCCCTGAAGATTTTTATGCTTGCTAGTTACGTATACAAGAACTTGAAAAAGTCAGTTTAATTAAACATGTTTATGTGTGAATGCGGCATAAGTTGGCGCCGGATATCGAACAAATGCGTGTTTCGAAGCCATCTCTTGCATACTCCCTTGATATGATTAGGGACTTTAAGCAGCGGGTACGGCTACGGTTCAGACAATGTCTACTGAAAAGCAACTTTCTGTTTTTCTCTTTTTTTCAATTACTATCTATTCCTTTTTATTGGTTTTTGTACGAAGGAGTAAAACAGAGCGAACTGCAGACCCTGATTATATAACCGAACTAACAACAGGAAAATTTTTTATCGACGTTCACGTTCTCTAGAAAACACCAAATCAGTTTTCTTCACGCTGTGATTTTGGACTCGACGGTGGCCAGGTGGTTTAGTTGTCGATGACTATCTCACAGACGGGAAAAACTAGTTGTCGATAACAAAACAGCCATGTTAGGTAACGATAACAAAGTATTTTTCCTTTTGAAAGGAAAACTCATTAGTTGTCGATACCTGGATTTTTGACAGTTTGTTATCGATGACTTGGGACACACACGGGATTTTTTAGTTTTCGATTATTTTTTGTTATGGACAACTAATAGTTATCGATAACCATTTCCCTCGTCTGTGGAGGCCCTTATACATCCTCGGAAACCCAGGAGTGGTTTATCGGGCGGAAGAAAATTCATGGCCAAGACAAAAGTCATGTGGAGTTTTTTTAAAACTACCCCTGGGGACATAGTCTTGGAGAATCAGTTCCAGGCACCAGCGCGGGTGCTTGCAAATTAACGCGATTTTTGTTTTGTGCCCTATCAGCGACCAAGGAATCTTATAGGTGTTTAGTTGTTGTTGGCAATCGTGATCCAAGCGCAAACAAAGGAAACAATGCGATAGGAAGTTGTCACGCGGTGTGAATGATAGTGTCCATACATTTCTGACGAGATGGAGCCACAGTCGTTTTCTTCCTGACGTTCAAATTGAAGAGATCAATACTGCGTTTACTTCGGGTTTGAAGTTGATTCCGAACGTACGCAGGCTGAAACCAGAGCTAGCTATTCAGGGAAAATTTTCTGTGACACAATTTTACAACGCATTTTTTGCCTACACATGTCGTGTAGACGGGCGATGAAAAATTTCCTTGGCTGTGAGCCCGTAATAAATTTTCGCCGGTGGAAAAGCAAATGAGCAAAAAGGGGAGGGTGCTAAGCTGCTTTTCCTGTTTTGACACATTATCTTTGACGAGTGGTCCACACGAGCGCATTTCAAATGTGAAACGATTTCTTTGCCCCAAAGAAGCTAGGACGCCAATTTTACGGCACATGATTTTGTACACAATTTCCTAGGTACACGAGCAAAGAAAGAGTGTGTCACAAACTCAAAAACTTTGTCACCGAAAATATGTGCTTGTGTGGCCAAGTCTTGAAGGTTCTTGTGATTTAAGGCCCATTCACACTACACGAAAAAGTGGAACGGATCGGATAAATTTTCTCTTGTAAACGACAATTTATCCGTTCCAATCTTATCCGATCTGTTCCCAAAAGGGACCGCAACCGTATGCGGCCCCTTTCGGGAACAGATCGGAGAAAAATTGGTTTCGTACCCATTTTTTTATGCTTCCTTTCCTTCGTGTAAACGCCCGAAGCTCTTTTAGATACCGGACCCCTTGAGCTTTTCGAGCCAACTATGGTTTTGGTACAGCGGTTTACTTCACAAAAGTTCCGGACCCCTCACAAAGAAGCGTGTAAACAGATCCGCACCCGTTCCAAATCATGTTGATGACGGATCCAACTTTTATCCGATCCGTACCTCCAATTTTGTCGTGCAAACGGTGCCTGTTTTTATCCGCTCCGTTCTCTCTTTTTCTAAGTGTAAATGGGCCTTTACTTAGCCATTTTGATTGATATCAGATATCGCAAAAGGAACAGAATAGAAATAAATAAATAAAAACACATAAGAGATTTGAGTTGGTAATTCCCGGTTAGTTTGTTTAAACACAGAGCATTGGCTTGTGATAATTGGGGGCGAGGAGGGAGAGAGTTGGGAGATATACGCTAGTATGGCTGCAACTTTCCGTGTCAATTTTTCCTCTAAATGAACAGAAAACATTTTTAAAGGATTCGCAGTTTCTTGGCAACGGAAACTTTCACACGAATGCGGCTTCTCTTGTGTGTTTCTGTTATTTACAAACAAAGAAAATTAGAATTGAGAAACCGTTTCCTAAATATTTAGTCCGCTTGGCTTTCTTTCATCCCTCCAGTGACTCTTCCTTTACGTCTTGTACTAGAATCTATATTTTGAGAACTTTTTGTTTTAAGAATATTTAAATGTTATAAATGAAGGGGCACATATGGGAAAGTATTATGGGGCGCGGACTGTGAAAATATTATTTAGTTACCTTTTTAGTAAATTATGCCTGATATATTATATATGTTGTCATAAAGCTGATTTATTTGAAATCGTAACATTCTTTACAAATGATTTGAAATAGAGAATGGTTACGACTGGCGTATTTGAAATAAATAACTTACTTTTATATTCAGATTTGATATCATGAGTTACATCGTGCCTTGATTTCAAATGAAGCAAAATATTATTATGTCAATTAAAACTATCTCAAATAGCATATTCAATATCTAGTTACTTTCTTAGTTTTGTAATTAACATTTATGCTCTTTCTTCCCATTGTGTAGCACCCAAAACGTGTTAGAAACAAATCATAAAATACTTATTCAGTTTTTATTTTAAAGGCGACGCATTTTTCAGTCAGAACTCTTTCAAAAGATTTTGCGCGAACAAAGCAGACAATCATTTCAGTCATCAAAACAGCCGGATTCTAATCTATAAAGGTTCTCAAAAACTCAACAAAAAGCAATTAACACTAACGGTTGTTATTTCGAAATCTCCTCTAGGCAAACAACAGTTTTTCCTTTTAAATAGGAGTTTCACTAAGAAGTTTTAATAATATATATTACTCAGTTGTTAGGCTAAGTATTAAAAAACACGCACTTACAAAGTCTTTGGAAATCGCCCAAGCGAACTGAGATGTATGAAATTAGATTTTAGCTGTTTTTAAAGTTAAAACCGAAAAGATGCTTTGTATTTTTAGATATAAAATTTCTCAAACATATTTAAGATATTTAATATCTATTTATTTGTCTTAGTTGTATTTGTTCTTCTCAGTTGAAAACGTTTTAAAAACAAAATCATATATTACATACGTAGCTTTTGTTCTGGTCAACCATTTTTCAATTTTAACCGTTTCAAAACCGCGGGAATCCAATTAACATTAGCCAAAGAAAAGTTTGCTAATGTTTAGAAATTTCACTATGGAAACAGCGTTATCGCCTTTTAATAAGTTTGACTGATCAGGTTTAACAGATATTTTTCTGCTGCTTCAATCAAACACAATGAAAGTTATCTGTGCTGGGTTCAGTAAAACAGGGACAAAGTCTTTGGCAGAAGCGCTACGCATTTTGGGCTACCATGTCTACGATTTCGAAGAACATATTTTTCATCACCTCGACAAATGGATCGAAATATACAAGGGCACCGAACGCCCTGATTTTGCCACGCAATACGAAAATGTGGATGCTGTCGCTGATCTCCCGCCAGCAAGTTTCTGTGAGGAACTATTTCAATCATTTCCCCGCTGTAAAGTGATTTTAACGGTACGAGATAACGAGGAGGTATGGGTGGAAAGTTGGAACAAACATGTCAAATATGGCCTTTCGCTCCTACCCCCAAAATTTGTGTGGTCTCTTTCTCCAACCGCACGCAAGTACGCAGAATTTGAGACTCATCTCAATTTAGTTAGTAAAGGTATACTCGATCCAGACGCAAGGTTTCTTTTGAAGAAGAAATATCGCGAACACAACGAGAGAATCAAATCCATCATCCCAGAGGACCAACTCTTGGTGTTTAACGTCAAAGATGGTTGGACCTCGCTGTGCCAATTCTTGGGACGCAAAGTGATACCCGATTGTCCTTTTCCCAGAGAAAACGTGAAGTCTGGGCTTTACAGGAAAATGCTAAGAACACATCCACTTTTGAAGACCATTCGTCGGGAGATATTCACAGCAATATTGTATATTGTGATGGTGTTAGTGATTGCTGGTTTCTTTTCTTGGTATATCTGCTACTGTGCTGGATAAACTAACTAGACTTACTTTGGATCAGGGACAATCACAAAGCTTACAATGATAAACGGATAACTGCTGCTAACTATTACTATTATTAACCACTATTAACCATTATTATTAACTATCATCATTATTATTATTATTATTATTATTATTATTATTACTACTACTACTACTATTATTAAGGGTACACAGGATCCTTTTAGGACGATCTTACTAAGTTTTATTACTTGCACTGAAGTTTGCGCATTTTCTCAATGTAAAAACGAAAACAAGTGTGTTGGTTTAAGAATTGATAGTTGACAATTGTCGCCTTGGGAGCTTTTCTTTCGCCCATGAACGTAAGCATTGGACAGAGTGGTTGTTAAAAATATTTGTAAAATATGTTGTAATAATGCTAAAAGTTTTAAAATATTGAGAAAATATTTGTTCCAGTAGTATATGGAATGAATTATGCGCCGGATTTTTATTTTTCCCCCTGAATTCAGCGGAATAATTTAAGATTTTTAT
>JAOEHT020062624.1:0-13728 GCA_025448195.2 Parazoanthus atlanticus | reverse complement strand
ATGTAGGTATTTATAATAATAATAACTATAATAATATTTACATGTAATGTACTGTAATTATATTAAATTTAATGGTAATAGGGATGATTAGCAGATATTAAATAAATATTTTATTTTTAAAACGAACCTAATATGTAACTAGGACGCAAGGCTGCTAAGGTTGTCATTTTCTTCCATAGAACGTGCACTACAAACACGCACACATACTCAAATACTCTGATTGGTCGTATAAATTTGAAACGTTTGCACTTTGCATCTTCTGGTTTCTTTAAGAGAAAATAACTCCAGAACAGCTTATCCAAAATTTAGAGCCAGTCTTTTCTAAATTTCCAAACAGCTAAAGGTATATTGAGCTTTTTACAAAAATTGTGTATCTTACATCATGAGAAATTAGTAAGAAGTTGCAAAACATACTGTAGTTACCATGCAGACAGTCTTATTTTGAATTGAATTGTTAACTAAAGAGAATTACTGGGACTACAGTATGACTACATGTTAAACAGGTGGTTAATTGTAAAGCTTTACCCAGATGTGCGAGGGAATCATGGTTTTCCTTACAATGTATCTCATCACTTTTACTAGCCTGAGAAAGTTGTACTTGGAAAATCAAAAACTGGTTATGTATGAAGCTACATGTAGTACAGTACATCAAATTATGTTTGTATTATTCAACTAATGAGGCACTTCTTTAGGTTTTGTTGAATTATAAAATTGTATACTGTACAGACTGTAATTGCAATCTATTTGACTTTTGATACCAGAGGAAACAAGAAGATTTGTTCAAGATTGTACAGAAGCTGATGCTGGATTTGATGGATTGGCGAAGGCAAATCCTGTCTGGAAAGCTACCAAGAGTATGGTTCTTCAAATATTTTTGTCTGTTTTAATTGATGATAACAATTATAATGTACGGTATGCAGTCATGTATCATACAAATTTATGTAGTCTTGACTATTACATAATATACTGATTAAGAAATGGTCTGACATGCTTAGCGTGTCTCTAAAGAGTTGTGTCCATATGCATGTGGGGAGTTGGTAGCACATGAGAGAAGTACTTGAGTGTCAACTGTCTAACTTAAACTGGAGCCAATATTCAGAATCCTGAAGGAGGAAGTAGTTTCAAATTGCCTTATGTTTTCTAAAAAATAGCAGTTGTTTTTTCAGTTCACTCAACTGCTAAAAATTGGAAAGGAGGTGGTAGGGAGGGGGTACCTGTAGGGAGTTCTTCTACATGTACATGTACTTACGTGTAGTTCCTCCCCCTGCTTCCTCCTCCACACCCATCCCATCCAATTCATCTCTGTAACGTATAGAGGATTCATCAACTTGGTCAAACTCTGTGCTATGCCTTTAATGGGTTCGTTTTACATGTAGTTTTTTTTAAAAACTAACTTATATTGTACATGATACATGTTTACTTTATTTTCTTCAGGATCAACTAAAACAACTGAAATCCAAAATAACAACTGCCATTGACTATGGCAACAGGTTAGTGTTATGGAAACTGGTGTTACAAGGCTCTCTAATTAATATATGGTTTCTGTTATACATGTATGAAAAGATAACTGAGTGGAAGTGGTATCTAGAGGTCTCCTCCCTTGTATTACTAAGGTACCATGTATCTAAGCAAATTAAATTTTTTCAAGTAACTGTTTACAGGTTATTAATATAATATATATTAGGTGATACAGTACAGTGTACATGCATGCATATTGCGTATTTATACAGTTGTCTGTGGTCCGATCTGTAGCCATACAGTGTATCAAGAACACTTTCATTGGCATTTTGCTTTGTATATGTACTTTTCAATTACTGTACAATGTGCTTTCTCACCTTCTTGAGTAGTATTGAGTCAGTTGTTATCTAAACTATAATAACGAAACTGACTAAGGCATCATAAGAAATGCTACGTTTGTTCCAATATCTCAGTTGTGTCAGAGCAGGCAAAGAGCAGTTAGTTAATGAGTGACGGGTACATGGCTTGATCCTCAGTGACTTCAACTTACGTCTGTTTGACTTCTTTTTGTTCCGTAAAGCTTGAACTTTAAACATCCTTGGAACGGAGCTTTGCAATAAGGGTGGGGAGTAACGATTGTGTGTGTGGTAGTGTGTGGAGTTTCCAGAGTGACGGATCCACGATTTGATCTGCGGTGACTTTAACTGTTTTGAGCACTAACAGAATGAGGAGGTACAAACGTAAAGACCTGTGCACCTTTAAACTCTTTGAAACTTTAACACCCTTGAAGCGGAGCATTGCAATAAAGTGAGGATGAACGAATTCATGTATCATAGTGTCTGACTTTCGGCGTGACGGATCCATGGTTTAATCGTCAGTGACTTCAACGTCTGTTTCGTTTTCTTTCTGTTCCGTGAAGCTTCAACTTTAAACATCCTTGAAATTGGGGCATTGCAATAGGGTGAGGGTGAACAGATGTGTGTTATAGTGTGTGGAATTTTGGAGTGACGGGTTCATATTTTGAAGAGGTACAAACGTTACAAAGGCCGGTGCACTGTCGGTTTCAATTCAGAGCTGACAGAACTACATGTACAGTATTGACATTAAATATTAATTCATTTTTAATTACTTTTTTCTGCTTGATAACCGTGACACCACCATCACATCATGTTATTCTTGCTTCAAAGGATACTTGGCCTTGATCTGGTTGTGAGAGATGATGATGGTAATATCATCGATCCGGATGCCACAGGAGTGATTGAGTTGTACCGACGGGTAGGAAATTCAATTTGATCAGAATAAGTGCCCTACATTTACATGTACATCTGCGTAACTTCCTTTAATACGATCCTGTTTCTATGACTACCGCATTGATCACCATGACTTTTCATGGTACATCGGAACAGTTGATATTTCAAAGTTTCCTTTGTTCGTAATGAGGTTTTACATTTACAGTACATGTACATAAACCACAGGATAGGAGTATGTACTTGTAGGAGTATTTGAATACAAATATATACAGCTATTTGAAAAACGTTGTCCTGGTGCATTGGTGCATATCCAGACCAAAAAGAACTGTGGATTGTCAAATTCAATTTTTTTTTACGTTGGAGAGTGTAAATTTGCAATTGGTTAAACAATTAGTTTTCAACATCAAACAAAAGTTATCTTGTGTATCAGATAATTGAACGATACCTTATTGAAATAGCTGTATATGTATACATGTACATTTCTTGTTCCCACATTGTCAATGTGAAGATTTCAGCGATGGCAGTCTTTACAATAATACATGTAATTTTCATTGATTCAAGGAGTTATTTCGAGTCAAAGGTTTTGGGATGGTTTATTGATTAACAGATTCAGTTTAAGTTCTCCATTTATATCAGTATTGAATATTGACACAATTGTTGTCGTCTGTCAGTGTTAATGATGATTTTCCTTTTTTAGCACTTGAGCACGTCGAACAAGGCGCAATCTGTAAGTACACACTAAATATAATAACATACTAAACATGATAAACTTATAAGCTATATTCATGTGGTACTTGGTTATCTTGTGCAATTTTTAAAACACATATACATACATGAATCTCAAAAATTACTGGCGATTGCATGGAGTTTGCTTGACCAGTTGGTCTCATTCAATTGTTGTGTTGTAGAACAAGATTAGCTGCAGTCCAGGCCGAACAAGTTTGCAATTTTGATAGTTATTTTGCATGTTTTCATTTTTAGTTTGTTTTGTGAAACATTGTAATTACCTAGAAAAATATGGCGCTTTTTGAGAAAAAAGGGAAATTGCCATTCGTTTAAAGAAGCAACCTGGTAATGAACATTGAGATTTTTTAACATTTTAAGCAAATGTCAAACATGGATCATTATTTTCATTTTTGCCATTTTTCGTTTTCTTTGTCTTGTTGAAGAAGGCTTTGTTAGGTAAACTAGGAGCAGTACAATGATAACTTGTGTTATATTGTCTTGGTTTACAATGCAAATTTTATTCTAACCAGTCTCTTGAAGAGGACAAGCAAAGCACAAGGGTTGGCTACACGACACACTGTATGTATGTGAACCTAAAAAATGTCGTGTGCAAGATTAACGATGACGCCCAGGTCTTCATCGCTCTGTATGATGCAAAGGAACAACAATTTATTAGGTAAAGTTGGATCATTTTTGCAAATAACTCTTTCATCTTCAAACAGAGACACAAAACATTAAAGTAGCAACAGAACGCCACCGCATAGCATAACACTGAACAGAGCACGGCACAGCCTAGAAGTACAGGAAAGGTTGTTACCTTTCCTGCACAGCACAGCCTAGAAGTACAGGAAAGGTTGTTACCTTTCCTGCACAGCACAGCCGAGAAGTACAGGAAAGGTTGTTATCTTTCCTGCACTTCTCGGCTGTGCTGTGCTCTGTTCAGTGCAACATCAGTAGCAACTTACAACAATAACAGCAACAACAACAACTGAACAGCAACAGCAACAGCAACAACAACAACAACAGAACAGAGCATAACAGTGCAGACCGAACATTTTGGAACGGAAGCTAACAGTACAGTACAGAACGGGAAAAATGATATATGAAAATCTTATTGCAATTCGGCCATTTGGCTGCAAAGAGTACAGACGGTGGGTACAAATCACCCAATTCAACTAGTTAGTTTAAATTTATATCGTTGACATTGAAGCATGGGATAACATTTGGTTGATCTTCTTTCCCGCTAAAGTTCACTCAGCTTTCCATCCTTCCGAGGTCGGTAAAATGAGTACCAGCATACATGGACCGCATTGAAGCGGCTGCCAGAGGCGCCTATATATGCTTTCGGTCCGCTGGGGATAAACTGATCATTGTAATGCGCCATTGAGCATATTCATATGGAAAAAGGCGCAATATAAATGCACCACTTTACTTTTTTTTTTACAACCACTTCGACACCAATGTTATGTAGCGCTCAGAAGCCTACAGAGCAGCAATTGTGAGTGTGGAACGACATTCCATAGCTAAGTCAATCAAAACCTTTTGCAAAGTGTTTATTAGGATACAATACTGTTAGAAGCTATGTACATGTAATATAAAGATTGTTTGCAAACGTACCATAGACTTTATCTTTTGGCTATTTCTTACCTGTTGCATGTACGTGTGTAACATAGTACCGTTTCGGCGATTGGTGTTCACGATAACAAAAAAAATCCCAGACTGACGGGAATACAGTTCAGTATGCATTTGAATGAGAGTTTCCGCATTGAAAAATGTCAGTGATGGTAAATTTGAAACATCAGTTTAAGTAGTTAAATGCAGAAACTTGCATTCCAGTGCACTATTCCTTTGTTTTTGGAATTCATAATTCATTTCAGTCTAGGTACGCAGCAATACACGTGACAACCTTTTCAAAATAGTTGTTAAGATGCGCAGTAAATATGTGTTTTTCTTTGTGCTTCTGTTTAGTGAGCAATACATGGTGTCGTGGGATAGAGCTGGAATGCCGAAGCAAATTGATAAGTTGGGCAATCTATCAATCGTTTTCTCGGTAAGTTTTTAGGCACACCTAATTATGTGATTTTCGTTTTCTTCAGTTTGTACTTTTCGGTTGCTGTCAGTATCTGCCTACAGCCTTTAGAATAGTTTTAGAAATGCGAGTATAGACAAGATGTAAACTTAAACGTTTTGACTATTACTTGGTGTTCAAAATTTAACATGAAGAGCGGTGAAAGGAAAAAAAAACATCTTTGGGAATTTTTGGAGCTGTGCAAACAACACCGTAGGCAAAACAACTAGTTTTTTTGGAAATGAAATCTGAGTCACTGACGGGAATCGAACCCACGACTCTCTGATTGCCGGTCAGATGTTCTACCGCTGAGCTACGGAGATTTATGTGGGGAGCCGAATCATTTATTGGGTTCTTTTATAAGGTGTGTTTCCGCTGGATATACGTCCCGTAGCTGCAGGCTCGATATGTCCGATAGTCATATATACATATGATTCTATTCTTCACGTGGTCGTACGTAGAGACTGAATTTTTTTTACATGTACTGTACCCAGACAACCCCATATTTATTCCATCGATGCACGGAAGTCACTTCATAAAGTTCTAGAGTTGCATGTACTTCACTGATGTTTACGTGTTTAAAATATAGAATTGTTTTCATGAGTATAAGACTTATTTACTTGCGTAGTCAGTGTTTTCCGAAAGATTTCATGAAGATCAGGGGTGGGTGGAAGTACATTTTGCTCGACCTCTCATCTTTGCGTTATATAAGCATGGTTGTCCGGCGGCCGAGCTGAGTGCCCTTTTGTACTTTGAAATTTGAAAAACATGGTATCCCTGAATGAAGGAAGTATGGCAGACGTTCTTTTTGCCCCACAAATCATTCATTTATGTGCAAAAGAAAAGTTCTAAAAGTAGCAAAACGGGCCACAAAGGTGATAACATTTATGGAGATTTAAAAAACAGTCTGAACTATATTTAATCTCGACATGATAATCATCTTGCTAATTCAGATCATGAAGCTTTTGGCCCATAATCCAAGACGAGATATTTCTTTCAGGGTAAACCAGTTTTGGTTGTTTAGATCGGCGTGTTCCAATAGAACACTTTATAATCATATGAAGCGAAGACACATTTGTCATTGGCGGTAGTTTATACCAGGAGCCTTTTTCCATGATTTGGTAAGATTTTCTGGTTTGAAATTCTGGAAATTTTACATGTTACCGGCAAATGGAATGTTGTTCTCCACCGGTGGAAGGGCTACAGTTTGACATGTCAGCTGGCTGGCGTTAGTCTTGTATGATGTGAATGATGTGAGCGTGCTTTTGACGTCTCGGTTGAAAGAATATTTTGCGGTATATACGGAAAGAAAGTGTAATACCCTCAGAGATGTAGTCTAAGTGCACCTTTTCCGCAAAATATTCACTGAATCGATTCTCCAACCGGTCGAACTGGAAAATGTGGCTAAATGGAAAGCGAGCCAGGCTTCCTCCATGTAAACAACGTAAGAAACTGAAATGGCTCATTCCATTTGACACTCCAACCGGTCAAACTGGAAAATGTGGCTAAATGGAAAGCATGCCAAACTTCTTCCATGTAAGCAACATAAACGTGCCAGGAGGCTTGAATCAGCGATCATTACCAACTGTTTTCTACCAAGTCAACCAAGTTTCAAGTTGATTGAAAATGTTGCTCTGCTAAACCAAAAGAAAACCCTTATTTTCTCACTAGAAGACGAGAACCCCAACAATTTCACCAACCAAAACCTGTATGTCTTAAAATAAGACGCTCAAATTAGTCAATAGTTTTTTTCGAATGGAAGGATGTTTCATGATAATGGCCAGCCCTTTGGGAATCTAACACGGGTGTAAGAGCGAGAGATTGAAGCGTGACTTTAGTCGGTGACAGTGATAGTGACACCAATGTCACATTGATGAATCGATGTGCCAGCAATGGCAGGAACAACTATATTGGCAACACCAGCACTATGATAGGAATCGCAGTGACAGCGCTTTCACAACGATGACGTGTTAGTGGCAACTTCGCTGTCATAGCACTGTCAGCTGAACTTCCCACAAGTGTGTACATTGCTGTTACAGAAATGTCAGTTTCCATCGCTGTCACAGAGCTGTCTGTCTCCGTTGCTGTCGCAGTGCCACTACCAGACTACCAGTGTCATATACCAATATGTTTCTTGTAGGATCTTGGCAGCAAAGACCTAATAAGAGAAAGGATGTACATCGTTTGTCAGATCGTAAGAGTGGGTAAGTTCAGTAACTGGCAAGTCAGTTAAATTACCTCGAGTTCTGTTCTGTTTGGGAGTTTTAGTTATCGGGAGTTCGAGTTATCGGGAGTTCGAGTTATCGGGAGTTTGAGTTATCGGGAGTTTTAGTTATTGGGAGTTCGAGTTATCGGGAGTTCGAGTTATCGAGAGTTCAAGTTATCGGGAGTTCGAGTTATCAAGAGTTCGAGTTATCGGGAGTTTGAGTTAGTGGGAGTTCGAGTTATTGGAAGTTCGAGTTAACGGGAGTTTTAGTTATCGGGAGTTCGAGTTATCGAGAGTTCGAGTTATCGGGAGTTCGAGTTAGTGGGAGTTCGAGTTATTGGGAGTTCGAGTTATCGGGAGTTTTGGTTATCGGGAGTTTGAGTTATCGGGAGTTTGAGTTATCGGGAGTTCGAGCTATCGGGAGTTCGAGTTGTCGGGAGTTTTAGTTATCGGGAGTTCGAGTTATCGGGAGTTTGAGTTATCAGGAGTTCGAGTTATCGGGTGTTTGAGTTATCGGGAGTTCGAGTTGTCGGGAGTTTTAGTTATTGGGAGTTCGAATTATCGGGAGTTCGAGTTATTGGGAGTTCGAGTTATCAGGAGTTTGAGTTATCGGGAATCGACTGTATGAACGTTTCTTGTATTATAGGCAGTCGTCATACTGCTATATAAATCAGCAGATTTTGTAGGAACCGTAATTGTCATAACTAGGAAATACGTAAAATAGAATGACCACTCATTATTCTCGGAATTCGCTCCAACATTTGAACCAGTAACATGACCATTCATTTGATTGTGTTAATTGAAGAGTAGAATGTTTGATAAGAAAAACTGAATACTTTGTTGTTTCAAAATGTAGCAGAACAAGCGTGCTTTGTAGCCAGTTTTTACTATCATTTTGTTTTTCCTTCATTTTTGATACAAATATTTTTTCTTGAAATATTGTATTTGCAGGTCGAATGGATCAAAAGGAAAACGACAACAAGAAATTCACCCACAACTTAAGGAGAGCTTTTGGAGTTTGTAGTAAGTGTACCTTGCATTCTAATATTGAAGATTAGCGCCAGTAGCGTAGCCAGCCCTTAGACCTGCAAATTATTTGACAAAATGCCGTAAATTACTCCCACAATGGACGAAATACGATTTCAGAGGCCCTATATTTTTAAAATTACAAACCTGGAATTTGTTGATGTGTCGGTATTTTTTGATTATTTTGGACCTTTTGTTAAGCAAGTTCCGCTTGTCCTCGTTTAAAATACAAAGCTTTTCAGTCAAGCATAAATTACAGTTATTTGGACAGTGCAGTGCTGCTGAACGATATTTTATGGCCACTATAGCGAGTTTCGAAGCTGTGTTATTGTTTGTTATTATTGTTATTATTAGTGTTGTTCATTGGGAACTACATAACAGGAAAAGACCAGGTGGATGAAGACAAGGAGCACTTTCTCCACTTATACCCGTACGTATGTGACAGGCCCGCGTGTCCACTAACTACTGCAATTTTTCAAAACTACTTTAGGTCGATTTCTGATCTCATCTGATCAAGACCGTACCAAAAAAGATGGCGACTGGTACATTTACCCATAATTCTTAGCATACGAAAATCCTAAAATTGCTCCTAAAAATGTAAAAAAAAAGTTTTAAAAACTTCAAACCAAGTATACAAAACGTTGTTACTGTACAGGGATGAATATCGCAAAAGTATATGGCTTTCTATGTGCCTACTGGATGTGTTAGGTTTGCAAGGTATTGTGGTAAAATGTACAGCCACCATCTTTCTTGGTACAGTCTCAATAACTGGAATACTCGATAACTCGAACTCCCGATAACTCGAACTATATTCGTTCTCCCTTAAAGTCATTTTCTCACTAATTTACCCCCGATGACTCGAACTGTCGATAGTTCGAATCATTTTTTGTTTCCCGTGAAGGTTCGAGTTACTGGGAGTTGACTGTGGTATAATGTTGTATTTAGCCAATATTCATTGTATTCCGATCGTAATCTTAACCAGTACTTGATTGTTCCTTAATGCACTGTAATTGTTATTCCAATGCATGCAATTCCGCTGCAGCTGCAATATTGATATTATTAAAGTATTATTATTATTATTATTATTATCGAACAATTTACTATAGTCTAAATTCAGCTTCAAGCCTTAAACAAAACGACTCCGTGAGACGACAGAGAAATCTTTAGAACGTCTTTTACCTTGAAGAAACGTAACCTTAGTTGTCCTGTTGAGAAATATCTTGCTTATTGCAATTATCAAGTTGAAAATTTATTCCTCTTATTGAATACATTAACAGGGTCACAGCTGAGAACAAGTCGATTGAATCTTCTATCAAGGAATGCATCAGTCGGGCACACGAGAAAGGCTCAGATGAGGGTGGGCTATCACAGTTATTATATACGAAACTTAAAAAATAGTTCCTTGCGTTTTATGGGGCTTCCTATTTTCATCAATATAAAAGGTATCTTCATTGTAAAGGGGGATTACAACCCCAATTTTGATGGTATTATAAGGTCTGTTCGTTTTCGCTGTAAACCTGGCAGTTGTACTCCAGTATAACATACATGTTATTTATCTGTCTGTCCTCGTACACCTCGCAAACAGAAACAAAGACAAGCACCCACTGAAAAGACTGTACGCGACAGGTCTCCTTTAATCTAAGACGTACTAATGGGGAGTAGATGGTCATTTTTCGTATTCTCCAAAGCAATCAACTTACTTTATATTGATGCTGTAATTAGAAGATATATAGATGTTGATTGAACGTGGTGGGAGTAAAATGATTAATAAAATAACATAGCTTGAAAAACCATGAACAAGACATGGCAAAACAAAATTGGTTTTCGACCTTTCGGATATTTATGTTATAGAGTTTTCAGTAAAGCATGAGTAATCTAAACGTTATCTGATTTTGCAACAGGATGCTAAGAACTTACCATTGTTTTCGATCAGTCGTGAAACAAGAAGGTACAACTTGTGCCTCACGAGTAAAACCAGAGGCCCATTGGTTTTCTAGGGTAGTTTGCAATTGAAAGAGTCTGTTCTCCATTTAAGAAACGCATCCACAAGAATTCGTCTCGACCGTCACCGGGTCACCGTTATGCGAGTTCGGCTGCAGAAAAAATGTTGTCAAACTGAAGTTATGTTTCGAAGGAAAAAAAAACTCAAAAATTCTGCAAAATCAGATCTCTGATTGGCGGGCAGGCTTCTAGCTAAACCAGTACTTTGCAAACACCCAAATGTGGAAGTCCAACTGGAAAATAATATTTGTGTTCCCAAGCTATTGCCATTTGAAAAGAATCGCTTTTGCAAGTCTGTCATTGGGAATGCTGCCTAAAGAAACACTTAATTAACTTGGGTTTTTTTATTTTGTTTTAAAGGTTTGAAATTTATAGGCATCTAAGTTTTTGTATTGTAGTCTTTACTGTTGTTCTTAGCATCTTGGTACTATTTTTATGTCACATTTATTTTTAGATGTGAAATCCACCACTGAGATAAACTTTAGAATGTAAAATTTATCAAGTTGTTTAGGCACTTACCAAGTCGTATTATCGACAGGTGTCTTTTTATCAATCAAACTTCTTCACGGTGACATAGAACAGGTACGTGAGATAGACGAGTTGATGAGGAGAGACCCAAAAACCTTTCTGAAATACCTGTTAAAGATCTACAAGGTTTTGAATGAATTGGTTACTCAGAAATGTGAGTGTTTATGTCATATAGATTTTTAGAGGTGCTTTTTTGCTTCCCGTGCTCTGTGTCTCTTTGATAAGCTAGCTTTTGAAAAAGATATTTCGAATCGGGTGCCCACTGTTAGGATCGTCCAACTCCAATAATCCAATAAAATGGTTAGAAACTGTTAAGCTATGCCTTGTTCAAATTGTGAAGAAAAATTCCCCCAAAGGTCAACTTTGTGCAACACGAAAATTGATATACCTTATGTATAGGCTATCGTCATTGCATTTCCAGTGTCTTTTTCACTAGAACGGGAATGTTCAAATATCCAAATAAGTTACCGTGTTTTCGCAAATAATACTTTCCCTTGAAAAAGCACCCCCCTTGATTATTTGCTCCGCCTAGAGAGTTCAACTTGAGAAGACCCCTTCCCTCAAAGAAGCGCCCAACCCAAGAGATATTTCGAATGAGGTGCCCATTGTTAGCAGCGTCCAACTCCAATAATCTCCGTGACACAACATTTTGACAAATCTGGCCATTCTCAGAAACTATTTGCTATGAATCAATTGTCAGTATTTGTCTTGTTGCTCCTTTGTCTCAAACTACGCATAATTAAGTTGACTAAAACACTTTGACAAATAATTATAAACGAAGAAAATTTGAAAAATTCCATCAAAAGTGAAAATAAAGACACAGCTTCGAATAACAAACGTAATACCACAAACAGTGAACTTGAAAGCCAGCTTTGAGAAGAAAAAACCAAGAACCTTGAGTGATTTGAAATGCAAATGAAACTGAGGACTTGATAGAGAATCGAATCTGAAAGTAGCAAATTTGCTAAATTGATGAATGGAGTTTGATACTCCTAATAATGGACTCTTGTTAGAATTCATTGCTGTAGGAATAATACAGCTTCTTTTTGAAAGTTTTGAAAGACTCAGTGCCCCCTTTTTAGTTTGCCTTTTTAAGATATGCATTCTCAATTGACTAACTCAAACGAGACTATGTCAAACCACAAATCATACAACAACAACAACAACAACAACAACAACTTTGTTTCGGTACATAGACATGAATTTACAATACAGTAATTGTGAACTAAGTAAACAAAACTATAGTATCTTTACCACCTAAATAACCAAAAGTGCTAAACGAGTTAGGTGATAGACAACGTGAATTTAAGCATTTTGGGTCAATTTAAACAAAAAAATAACATACTACAAAAACAAGTACTAGAAAAAGAAATGGTGCTAGAATATTGTTTTAAGTAGCGCTTTGAAGACGGATTTCTTTTTCGTTTTTTATCGAATCATCAATCGTATTTCACGTCTTTGGGCCAGAGAACCTTACATTAAACTTTCCATAATTTCTACGTACAAGAGGAATATGGAATGATAACTTTGATGCTAGTTTAGTGATGTATGAATCAATTTTGTTCAGTGGGGTAAGGATTTCGTTAAATACGGCTGGAATTGTGTGTTCGTGGAGTTGGTGCATAAAAGAAGCAATTTCAAGTTTAAGTCATTGCAAGTTTTATTGTTGTAGACTATTTCTAAAGTTATCCCATGCTTTAGATTCAGTAAAACTTGCTTGTAGTTTAAATTCCCTCCGTTTTTTTCTTTTAAGTCAATCATAACCGCGACAGCATACGAAACTTTGTTGCAGGTTCGCGAAGATTATCCCTTGTTAGTCAACAAACACACCACTATTGCTCGTAAACAGGGCTTCCCAGAAGTAATCATGCCAGGTGTGTGCAAATTGTATTGAATCAATTTAAACTGTAGTTTAGAATTAGCTGTTGTTTTACTGGAGACCATAGCGTTGCAATTACCATTATACTTACATAAAATGTTTTGTTAAATGGTAGACATTCTTCACCAACTATATTGCATGGCCTTGTGCACGATACTGGTGTGCATTTCCGTCACATCGGGATGTCTGATCACGTCAGCATCAGCCAAAAGGCAGCAGATGCATTTTTGCTGCCTTTTTGCTGCCTTTTTGCTGCCCTTTTGCTGCCCCGGAAGTTCAGCTATGTCACGTACTAATCAAAAGGCATCAAATCCACGCGTTTTCTCAGCCCCAACCTGTCAATCAAACATTTCTCTTGGTGTGCTCTTTCCCATTCAATTCATTGCAAAGTAAAGATTGTTTCTTGCTTTGTGCGCAGATAATCTGGAAAGTCAAAGCGTAACCTATTTTGCTATTTACTTTCAATCTCGTTTAACATATTCGTTGTCTAGACAGCTGTAGTAAAATGGTTTTTCTTTTGCACTGCAGAGTGCAGGTTTCAAGAAAATTGTTGTGAAATCAACTAGTTTAAATCGATGACAAGAGC
>JAOEHT020062521.1:0-13731 GCA_025448195.2 Parazoanthus atlanticus | reverse complement strand
TCGATTTTCAACCATAAAAGAAGATATTGCAGTTAAGAACAAAATAAGAACATTTGAGCCTCAAATTGTTGAAAAAAATAAGAACATTGAGCCTGGGCAAAATTTTACTGGTTCTTATTTTAAAAAAAAGTGTACTAAAACATGTACAGAAACTGATCACCAATAGTATTCCTAAAATGTGTGCAGTCATTCTGCAATTGGCCTTGCTCCATTACTGATCTTATACCAATTGTACAACAAATTTGATGTTTATTTGTGAACTAAGAACAACCGAGAAGGCTGTATTTTGCCTTGTGGCAAAGTCTTGACATACAGCAAAACTTCAAAAACAGTGTTAACAGTAATATCTTTGTCAAACTTTAGATGCAAAAGACATACAAAACCTGGATTATCAGCCTATTTTTCTACGGGTTATCTGGTAATAGTATTTGTTTGTTTATCTGATAATTTTTACACTTGTATGGTAATGAGTTTATGAATTGGCTTTAGATAATAATCGCAATCTATTGTATTATGGGGTAATTTTAAATCTTTATCAGGTCGTAAGAAGTAATTTACCGCCTAGTTGAATCGGTATCCTTCATCTTTCTTACACTTTCCTTCATTGAAATTCATTACCATTCATCAAAATCTTTTCGACTAAAAATCAAGGCCTTTAATTTGTCAGCGTCGCCACACAGCCTTGGACTTATTAAGACTACTTGTCCCCGGAAAGCTTAAGCTTCAGGCAATCGTATACAAAGTCATTATAAAAAGGCTTATACGTGTAGCAATCCAGACATATCATATGTTCCAGTCACGACTACATAAGAAATCTCACAACTTTCAAAATACAAAGAAATTCCAAGTCAGTTTATGATGGAGCTCCGTTCCACCATCACCACCACCATTATCATCGTAATTATTATTGTCGGTACTGAAAACCGTGAGGTATCACACCAACTCGTGTATCCTAAAGGCAATGAATTATGTTCACACGGTTAAGAACTCTTAGTTCTCTTATTAATAACAACAACAAGAGATCTTGATTGGTTCAATATCCGGCTTAACATTTATTGAGAGACTATGACAGAGCTCTGGCTCTTTACATCTACATCTCTGCAATTGGAAGTGCGGCCATTAATATCCCTCTTAACGTGTTGACAACGATTACTCATGCAGGAGGCGTGGAAAACACTAAAATTCTTATAAACACATTGAACTACAAGATTAGTAACTAATATTTATCTAAAGAAAGTTCGGGACTTAAACACAAATCCTTGCCGCTTCCCCGAGGCATAACTGCTTATCTCGACGATGTATTGGATGTCTTGCAGGAATGGTCGTGCAGTTTGATAAGATGTTACCAATTATTGCGAATACCTGGTGAATGAATGATTATCTTGACCGAACCCCATACTATATCGACGACATCAATGGAAATCGTCTGATAATTTTTTGCAAAAACATTGAAAAGAGTTTTACACATTGTATCATGATTTAAGAATCTTTGACTGATGGCAAAGTTGAGTCACGTACAAATCAGTATTAGCTCTAGTTGCATAAAGCAAGATTTTAAACAAATCACTTAAAAATATAAATGCCAAAAGGTTTTTGAGAAACCTGATAGCTAAACTCCTGCAAAACTAGCTTATTAGTTCAATAATTGTAAATGAACCGCTTTCTGTGAGTAATGAAATATAAAAAAAATACGTTATCCAATAAGAGATGAGCTGCTCCTTGCTTATTTTGAAATGTTCTAGCCTTCTTCTGTGAGTGCACATTAGCCCTATATATAACGCCAACCCTTCCAAATGTGTAGTCGAGCTGTAGCTACGTTTTGCGACCACGGTACCGACGCACATTGCTGTTTGGGCAGTCAGTATTTATATATTCTAAGAGTTTTAAAAACTTTTTTTGGTATCTATTAACAACTCTGCAAAATATATATTAAAAACTTGCTTTTTCAAAGTGACTACTAGTGCATAGTTAAAACTAGCTATTTTGCAAAACTACCAATTCAGTACAATTATTATTGTCCCAGAAGGATGTGAAGAAAGGTAGGTGTGCATTTGGGGTTGGCTGGCGTTCATTTACTGTGTTTTTGACCAGTTTGGAACGTCAAGTTGGGTTCCTTTAGAAATCAAAAGTTTTGAGATCAGTTCACCTTTAACCAATCTTAACTCTAAATAAACATCGTAAACAACACACATACGGTGCACTCAGCAAGTCATTCGTTGGTTAATCCTAAGCTTTGTATGACTGGTGTCTCGAAATAAGCGATAAGACTTGCAAAACTTTCGCGAACTTACTCCTGGATGATATTGGTTGAATAAATACGAAAGTGAAAGGAAAAAGAAGGCTTTTCTCCAAAGGGAGAGTTGTTGAAAATGTATCTTAAGATAAACGTCTCAAAGAAGGGGGTTGCAATCTCAACTAACTGATAAGAAATCTGTGGCAGTTTTGAAAGAATAATTTGGGAAACTAGTCGAACAAGAAATCAGTTATATCTTTTGGCACCTTTTGATCTGTTCTAAAATTTAAGCTTTTGAAGTTCTGCGAGTCTTATATTTGCTACTCTGATAATTTAATCTTCCTCATTTTGTACGTTAACAAAAGGTAAAATTAAATGGTCTTTATACAGCAGTCAGTTAACCCCACGCATATAATTATAGCAATTGCCCTATATTTCGCTGTTATGTCACAGATTGGTCAATAAATCGAATAAAGATCGCTGCTAGTTTCATGTTAGTTAAATTTACATTTCAACTGATTCTTGTGACTGATAGGATTACATTACTCTCAATATTCTAGTGAGCATCCTATGTCAGTGACCGTCCTGTCGCTTGACACTGTGTCAGGCCATCGGTGTCAACAACAGAAGCGCACTGGCGCCACTTTCCAGATTGCTTGCACACTCATTGTCAGGTTCTAGGTCCGTCTTTATAATCAACAGTTTTCGTGATCTGTGTGGGTTGAATATACGGCTACACAGGCGTTTAACCACTGGTCTAACTATTTTGAAATTAATACCTAATGCTTTGACGAACAGCTTCTCGTGATAACTCTTGTCATAAAAACCAAGTTTTAGAGCTGTTCTGAAGCCATGTCAGCCTCTTTATGCTGACAAACGTTTGGAACATCTGGTTAAAAGGCTATAGATATTACTTTTTAACACTATCAGAATCCAAAGTATGTTAAATAAAATGTTGAATGAATCAAAAGAGAATTGAAAAATTAGTACCATATGACTTTATGCCTGGTTTTCGCAATTGCATGATACTTAAAAAATTCCTTTGTTTTTTCCTTTGCAAGTTAAGTGAAGAGCTTAAAATGTTACGCTTTTAAACCAGGCATTTATTTTAGTGATCTCGCCAAATTTATCCTATGAGCAGAGATCTTTTTTATCGCTCCTTTAAGTTTTTCATGGAAACGTAACTGACCTGTGCTTGCAACCTACGTCATATATTAATCTAATAATTGTTAGCTTTTTGTATAACTTAAATGTGAGCATGGGTTCATTTGCAACTTTGAAGGATTTAAGTCTTTTGTAGTCGTCCAACAAACTCAAGCTGCTCCTTAAATGAAAACTTTAGAGGAAATATTGTTGCTAACCAATTTATAATAGATTTCTGCTGGTGCCTGGATTCCTTTTTTCTTGTGTATATCGATAACATATTAAGGATTTAAGCCATAAAATGCAGCTAAATGTAAATAAATCTAAGTTGATGTTGACTTCAACTGACATTTTGCAGAGGATCATGATTTGCTATAGTTATGATCCATTGGATTACCTATAGCGTTTGCGTAGCGAACTTTTAAATTAGATTGTCAGTTTAAACTGTTTATTATTTATTCAGCTTAATTGTTTCATTCCGTGGCTTCTGTATAATGGATTTCTTGATGGCTGTGCAGGAGACATAGCCAAGGCTGTTGATTATTTTCCACTTTAGAATTGACCCCTTGAGGCCAGTCATGCGATTGGCATGCACGATAAGAATTCACCAACATACGCGGTTGGTTGTACCACTGAAGCTTGCATGG
Organism: Parazoanthus atlanticus; assembly: GCA_025448195.2. Taxonomy (NCBI): domain Eukaryota; kingdom Metazoa; phylum Cnidaria; class Anthozoa; order Zoantharia; family Parazoanthidae; genus Parazoanthus; species Parazoanthus atlanticus. Next base: position 9,708 of record JAOEHT020062521.1, on the reverse strand, counting down.
CGCACTTAACTATTGTTCTGTAACAACTCACATTATCGTCAGTTTGAGTGCATGTGCAGTCATAACATAGAGTCATACCTGTTCAAGGGATACATTGCATTAGATTGGAGAAAAGGTTAGGCTTAGGTCACTAGTTCCATAATTTTGCGAGTTTTGTGATATTCTGCTTTCAGTTACTCGAAAGTGTTTCACGCATAGGCATTGCATGAGTTTACCATTTTCTACACTGGTTAACGGTGTCTTTTGTGTCATCTTTTGTACGTAACGAGGTTTCTGATGAATGTTTCATTAAAAATTTGTTACCAGAAGAACGAGCTGGAGATCACTTCATTATTGATGAAGAAGCTCAGTTGGCCTAACTCTGGGTCAAAATTATCCACTTTTGAGCAGCTAATGGCAAACAGTCGAACTACTGGCCGAAAAAGCCGTGAAAATGCCCTTTGACTAGTAACTCCGATATTCTATAATCTGATGATATAATGTTGTGTCTTTCTGGGCGTTGGGTTTGGCACCTAGTAGTTATTTTTAACATTCAATTCATATTGTGGAGCTACATGTTCCTTTCTTCTAACAATATGACCACTGAAAACAAGTTCGTGTCCGGCATTTCCCGAAACCTCGGACAACTATCAACAAAACGTAAGTAACTTGAAATATCTAACTGGAATTATGAGAGTTGTTTTTCTCACACAATACCTACACCCACTACTTGAATTTCCTTTTGTTAAAGGTAATCTATTTTGCAGACGTATTTGAATTTTACAGAGACATCACTTTGATTAGGTAGCTAGGCGAGTATTAAGGGTAAATTGTTTAAATGCCTATGACTTTCATTCACCTATCATCCACAAGTATGAACAAACTCGTCTCTAGACCTTTAATATAAAATTAATTTAAAAAATTCCTACTTCTATTCAACTTTGTTATAGCCCTGAAAGGTGACGACTTTTAGATAGCATTTGATATTCTATGGAAAAAATATCCGAAGCGGCTGTGTTAACGTGAATGGAATTCAGATAATTCTTATTCGTTTTGCAGCCACTTGCAGTTTGCTGGCTAATGACAAAACATTTGAATTGTAACAGCTACTCGCGTGTATAAAGATAAACGGTCTGTCTGCATGCGTCACCAGCTGTCGTCTCCTGCGGTACTACATTCTAAGCTGCCAGATGAAAACTATTTATTATTATTATTATCTTTATTATTGTTATTATAACTATCGTTATTATTATTATTATTATTATTATTACTGTTGAGTCTCAGTCAGTTAGCAGTCAGATAATATGTTTGGATTTGGGAACAGATAATTTGTTTATTGAGGTGTTGAAGCGAAAAAGGGATCTTTTGCTTTTTCACTTCGTATCACGTAAACAATATTTGTTTCTGTCAAAAGATTTAAAATGAAGGGTACACTGAAAGAAAATTGACAGCATACTGATTTGCTTGTTGAGACAACTGGTTGCCGGATTGTTTCCGAAAAAAGAAAGGAGATGTTGTATACTTGGTTAATTGCATGATTTAAAAAGACTAGGAAAATTGGATATAAGGTTGAAGAAGAGACACGGCATCTGCCAGCAATCATAAACACTGGTTCGGCACATCTTGTCCATATTTTCTGCGACAGCATAATCGGCTTTAAAACTTGAAGTATTCCAAACGAACGTAAGCTTACGGCTTTAAGTTACTCAAAGATGTCCTTTCGAAGTGGATCATACAAACACGATCTTTACTTCATCCTTTAGTTCTTTTGACCTTTTGTCAAATCAGTTATCTTTAGATCGATCTAAAATGCACTGAATATAAATTCGCGCATGCACATAAAGCTGAATCAGTATAATTAAGAGGCGTGCAACGACAACTAATCGTCCTTTGGAAACGGTAGATTAATAAAAAGGAAATTTAACTGCACAATCACAAACTAAACAAATTTCTATATAAATACGATTGGCCATGGCTTGAGAAAACACTTCGGCGACAGCGTACTTTCAGTAACAGTGTAGAAAGTATTTTAAAAGCTTCAGGATAAAAGTCTGGAAATAGTTTGTTTAAGAAAAGGAAACAGCTGAGAAAATAGATAAATTAGAACTAATAAGAAATTGCTATGTATATTTATTCTTTCTTGATGATGTGAGCAAACATTATGCAGTTACAAATTTCGATCGGCAAACTTTCCATAAAAATAGTTGCAGGCCGAAGATTGTGATTCGGTCATTAGCCAGTGGAGCGCTAGGTCTGAAAAGCTTGTTACTTTCCTCAGCTTTACTACGAGTCACATATGTCTTGTCATTTGTGGTTTCATTGACATTGTACATTTTACGTTTTGAAAATTCGTCTGCGCATGACCAGTCTTTAATCCCTGCATGTTCTTTTCTTTAGAATCGTAAAAAAGATACAAAGTAAATGAATATGTCAGTACTAACAACTTGTTATTGGCCAAACTGTCTTTTGCAGAGCTGTAAAGCTTAAGCCGATAATTCCAAACCGTACCCCATCGCACTGTACGTAAAAATCGCTCAGCAGCCGAAACTTTACAAAAAACCATTATAACATGACAATAACACTGACAATTGCAAAAAACTCAGTATTATCGTATTGATAATAATAATGTGAAAACAATAAAAAAGTTATTATTATTATTGTTACTTTATATTATTATTAGCCTTGTTATTATTATGACCACCATGACCGTCAGTGACTTAAGATAATGACAATATGATGAAGATAAAAATAATGAATTTGTTTTTCTTTCAGTTTATTCTATCTAACATGTTGTATTCTTGTTGTTCTTACTGTATTGTTTCCTGATTGTTCAGGTTTATATATACAAATTTATTGCGACTGTCCTTTCACTAGTGCTACTCCTCATTTTCATTTCGCCAGTCGCCCTCATTCTCGCTCGAATTGTTTTAACAAATTCAGCTCTGACGTAACTTCCTGTGTCGACGACTCGACAGCAAAATTAAGGCACGAGGACTTTTTATACGATTGATGTAATTTAATGTAAGATAGATTTTTCGAGCCCGCTAGTTGGTTTCACGCATTCTTAAGATTTTAGTCAGTTTTTAAGATTTTTTAAAGTTATACTAATTAATGATCAAAATCATCAGTTTTACATAAATTATTATAATACGAACTTTATTACCATCCTTGAATTTTGTGTTTTACAAAGGACAAGGAAAAGAAACAGACCGAGGTAATGGTTACTCAAAATAACTATCCCACGAATGTTTACGGCTCAAAATAACTATCCAACGACCGCCGGCAAGCTGCAATATCGTGATTAGATAAATATACTCTGCTTGTTCCACTGCATGTATCAGCTCCGAGTATTGTACCTAGAAATATTTTTAGCAGATGTAATCAAAGGTAGTATTTTTTCTCTCTTCCTTTCCCTCAGAATTGCGAAAAACAAAGACAAAATTGAGAAAAACACACGAGCGAGTTGGCGAGCGACTATTCTTTGTTTTTAGCTGTTTTTCGGCTTGATTCTGAGGAAAAGAGGAAATTGCTGGCAGCCAATTTAAAATATAATCTTAAGAAATCCGGCTTATAACAACCGGTCGACGACGAGGAGCACCAGACGAGCTAAAGGGGAATCAGCTGCACAAATTGTAATTCAACTATATTAATTATTATGTTTTATGTTCAATTGAAATGTGTAGAACTAGAAGACTGCTCTGTGTAGTGTTCGATGCAGTGATGCCCGCTGTTCTCTGTCACTTCTACTCACTAAGGCCAGGGTTATAGGGTTCAACTCTCTTCTATTTCTCTTAATTATATTAATTACCTCGCCCTCTTCCCCCCTTCCTGCTCTCAATCCCTCCCACCTTTATATTTTGGTCTTTGAATATCCCTCAAGCTCAATCCGATCACAATATAAACAACATGTTCCGCCCTGATAAGTCCCTTTAATGGTAGGGAAGTAGTTCCATGATCATTTTTGGCAATAGCTCCTAAGGTTTTGCACGAATATAGTACTTTTATAGTAAACTAGATTCTTGCACCGATGAGTGATGTAGCTGGTTATTTCGTGCAGAGTATCTCAGCATCGTTTAGTTTTATAGCTGAGGTTATCTCGATTTCAGTGAGCGATTCAGTTAATTAATGACTTGTGTATAAAGAAAACACTGTCGTAACTCCCTGTCAGTCAAACTTTTGCTTTTCCTATCCATTTTCTAGAAAACTACCAGCTTTTAAAATATGCACTTGCCGATCTGGTGTTGGCTTTGTGTTCCACGATCTTTGTCGACCTGTGCTGCGTCGAAGTAAAAGTTGCTCATTATTGACCGCAATTTGTAAGTAGTCTGACCATAGTGGTACATATTTTTTTGAAAAGTGGATCTTAGAACATCATTTAAACAACCGGTCACCAAAATATCAGCGTATTATGCTTTGATTTCACTGTCTATTTATACCGATCGCTTATCGTTATGTTTTTGTTTATGTTCATAAAATGTTTTACATTTATCCTTTGTTCTCACAAACCAGTGAAACAAAGGTCTTTGAAACGACGACGCGTGATTGGCTACTCTTGATCCCGCCATATCAATTGAGCTTTTAGCTGAGCAATCTTGTCAAGTCAATTGATGCTGCAAAGTCCATTGTGTTTAAGAAGGCCTAGTTCCTTTTGTCTCAAATAAACACTGTACTCGCGAGAGAATAGAGCAGTGACAGGACAGCCTTGTTTGGAAACTATCTCCTACGTCATATTGCTTCTAGAAATGTGAATTCCACTTAACTTTGCTTAAGCTCGCCAATAATCATTGAATCACTGATTTGACGGGCTAAAGCCTCCGTACTCAACAACCACATGCTTTCTGCTGGCGACTAATACACTGAGAAGCTGGAAGTGCTCACCGTTAGACAGAAAAAAAGTCACACAGTACAGAGAGAGAAATAAAAATGTATGCATATCTCTAAAACCGCAAAAGTCCTGTGAACAATGGAACTCACTTGCCGGAAGCACTGTTTTGGCCGAGTGTTACCTGATCCGTGGCAAGCGCTAGGCTCATGTCAAACGCCTGTCAATTAGTCCAACTCTAATTAATACAAAGACTCAGTTATTATTTTCATTTCATTGTACCTCGGAGGTCACTCACAGCCATTGATCTCTGTGAACCAGAAAGTTGAAAGGAAACACTCACGAACATCATTGAAACAGTCTAAGACCAACGAGTGTGTAATATTCCGGGTGTGTGTTGTGGAATCAGCCGCAAAACGACTTGTCAGGTTTGTAAACAACAGTAGAAAGATTCGCAGGAAGTTCAAGAATTTCTCGTAGACAAAGCTAACTAGATCGGCGCTCTTGATTACTTATTCCCAGTGATCGTTTTGGCTCACTCTGAGAATCTGTGTAGAACGGGATTCAAGAGCCTGTTTTAATCCAGCCTCAACAATGAATGATGGATTCGTGGCTTAGGGGTACACTTGCTAAAGCATGGACACTGCAGCTGGTGAATCACCGTTCGTTTGTACGTAAATAACTACCAACCACATCTCATAATGATCTTAGAGAGTCTGTATCGTGGTTGCGGAGTGGTTAAAGATCTGTGCCATACGCGCTAACAAAAATCTCTGGTTTGTTTTCAGTCAAATGAGCTGACGTGCGTGGAACTGAGCGGTTGAGGGTACCAATTTTCCCTGTGATGGCTTGGAAACATCCGGTGGACATTTGGTTCACTCGCCTGTTCTTCTCGAGTGCTGTTCTTCTGCTTTTGCACGCTCCGTGTTTCAAATCAGATGGAAACAGGAAAGGTAAAGTAAAGATTTATTGCCACTACTAAAGTTAACTGTCCATACACTCGTAAATCAGTGAAATAGAGCAGTGATCTCGTAATGCTCACTTTTAGCTCGGCAGCTGGTATCTGACGTTCGAGATTTTGCTGTGCGGAATTTTATAAAAGACGAACATGTTGGGTTGTTAGGGGAGATATTGGCTTCGTATGTGCTATTCGACAAGTGCGTTAAATTTATAAACTGGTTCTTGATCTCACTGAGATTTGTTGGACATTCTTTTCCTTGTACGTGCTCGCCGACTTTATAAGTACGAGAGAATAGAAAGGAATCTTTTAATAGGTGGGTGAGATCATCCATCAAAGACACCGAGAAGCTTTGTGTTTTGACAATTTCTGGGCGCCAGTTTTTACACCTTATCTCGAAAGAAATTTATGAAACCGTTGCCGCTTATACGTATTCGATTATGCGTTTCACAAAACGTTTATATCAGTAACTTGTTTCAACGACAACTGAAGTTGTTGAAATGTATCCATGTCAGGCTGGTTACTGTTGAGACCGCTGTTTAATGTGATGTTGTCGTAGGGACACTTCAGCACGTTTTGCATTTGGGCATTGTCAAATCTGCTAGGAATCACTTTAATGTATATGAAATGAACATCTATTGAGTCTGTAATAACCATAAAACAGAAGCTGCCGAAATTATTCAAGAAAAGTAATTTGCAGGTTTTATTCCACAAAAGACTGAAAGCGGCGAAAACGACCTCTCGTCGTCATTCCTAAAATATTCACACAAGATCGTTGACAATCATTATTTCAGACCTTTCTAATCAAGACGCCTTCTTTAGTTCTTATCGACTTCATCACTGATTCGTGACTAAAAGGAAAAGAATCTGCAGTGTCCGACAGATTCTTTGATTTCGCGCACGTGAGAGACAGAACCTTGTGTATTGACAAAGCTTTTAGCTGTTCCCAATTACACGGGTCTTTGAGCTCATTGAGTTTTGGTAATTTTTACATATTTATTCTGACTTTTATATTGAAACTAAGTTTTTATTAATTTAAAATGCTTTATAGTTGATCTTGTTTTTGTTCGCGCGTCGTAGTTTAACCCAGCGATTATTAATCTTTTTAAGTGCGTGCCCTTTTCCATGTAGTTCGGACCCACCGTTGAGAGATTAAACAGAGAGCAGAACGTTTCTTGAACTATTCCAATCGAGCTAACAATTTTGTTGTTATTTTTTGTTCGTTTCTATATCAATATATTCCGTTATAAAAGTTTTATGCGATTTGATTCGGAAGAGTGTACTAAACCACGATTGAGGACAACGGGAAGTTATGGTTAAAGCTAGAAATTCAACACTCAAACACTTAAGAAACGTCTGAATAAAAAACCAAGCGAGGCGAGAGATGTATTCATATGCTAAAACGCACAAAATACTCAACGTCGAGGCGAGTAAAGAAACGTTGTATCATATCAAATTTAGCTCACAAATATTTGTACTTATTTGTTTTGTGGCGGAACAGTAAGGCTTTGTTGCCTAGAACCTGGCTCTTCCGTTTGGTTTTCGGTGTCCCCTCATCGTTAGCCACCAAGAATCCAGCATGGAAAACCAAGGTCAATGTTTTCAGAAAACGTTAATAGAGATAATTTGAGCAACAGTAAGCCGACCCTGTACACGCTGAGCTTTTAGCATAACTTAGGGCTTATATTTGTTTTTATGTATAGTTTTGCATTGATTTAGCCTTCATCGAAGAGTGCCATAGAACGGGTGAAAGGAAATGACATTGTATTTGTGTGGAAACAGGGCTTATTTACGTCATGTGTCAAGACCCACGCGTGTTCTGTGCCAAACCTTTTCGTGGTGGGAGAGTGTCAATAGTGGGAGGGAGGGTGTTGTATATGTCATGCATGGAGTCTTTGAATATTTAGCTTGAGCTGTGCTTTGCTGTGCTATTTTTAAAAATTCAGTTTGAATTGCGAAATCTGTACTTTTTGTGACTATTTGAATTTTGAAAAGTGATGCGTCTCTGTTGAATTAGAGCTTCCCCCATTGCTGTATCCGACTATCAGGTCTTAATTAATCAGAACTGCTTGAGATTTCAACAAATTGCGAAATTTATGCCAAGATGAGACGTGACCATGCCGGTAACGGAAATATTCCACCGATTTTCACTCAGTGATAAGCTTATTTGAAAACACGAGACGTACGTGATTTTAACTCATTTGGAAAAGTGTTGCTCTGAGGCCGGACTTGTTAGAATTGAATCTAAAGGAATCCGGCTCGGTTTAGTCCAAATTAAAACATGCATGCAGCGCACTGCCGAGAACGATGAAAATCAGCCTCCAGTATTCTGGCCCTCCCTTCGCTGTGCCTGTCAGCGGTCGCGCTTGAGCCAGCTTCTCGGAAGCCCCTTGATGTTTGAGGTTTCCGTTATTCCAAGGGAGGAACGTTTCTGTTTCCCAATGATGATAACCTGCGTCAAGTAGAATGATCAAAAAGTCAAACCACAAAATGCGAAATCTCAGAAACACGCGATTGCTAGAGCTTTCTGGTGCATTCTATTAGTGTGAGTCTGTCGTTTATTTTCCCTTTATGTGACAATTCTTTGCCGTGTCTTCAAGTGACCAATCTTCAATCTTGTTCGCTAAGATTATTACACTGCGGATTGAATGTTCGGCTCCAGAGCTGAGATTGAGCCGGTAATTTTTGCACGTAGGGACCTGCCATTTTTAGAAATCATGTGTCTCACCTCCAACCTTTGAGAACGCAAGCCGGGTCTTATATATAAAATGCAGCTGTTGTTATTAGTTTACTCTGGCAAATAGATGTTTAGAAGCGATAAGTTTAACTGCGCATTCTATTCTAAGAAAACAAAATTGCACTAGTTTCTTTATTATAAACAACATCTTTTTGTTTAAAAATGCAATTCGCCCGAAGACATTTCGCTGGCGTCATGCTGTGGAGATAATGAGAAAGTTTTATAAAGAGTTTTATAGCCGAGCCCTTCAGCAAAACAACAAATCTAATGCAGTCTCCATACGACGTTCATTTTCGATTTCACCACTGACTGACAAGGTCGCGGGCGTGCGCTGCTTGCAGGCCATATAAACATCCAGGTCTCTGGGCGCCTCTGCAGTGCGATAAAAATAACATTTCAGGTTATCTGCCTTTTCACATACTGCATATTATTGATTCATTTCGGAGTCTTTCAGTCAAGAACAACATCAGTAACCAATCCTGCTCGGAGGTCAAGTCGGGTTGTAACTTACACTTTTCACAGCCTTTAAAATGTGTTTCACTAATGTTTAGTGTGAATGAAATCTGCCAAATCCTCTTGCTCTCTCGGTGAAGGTGGGAAAAAGGTTGCGCTTAGCAGGCCTGAGTTAAATACTTATTCTGCCTTATAAAACTAACTGAACAACAGAATATGAATAGAAAAGTTTTTGCGAATTTAAAAAAAAGCTTTTTCATTTATGTTATACTATCGTGTTTGATAAACGCTAAAAATATCATTTCGATATCATCTGATCTTTAGATTTCGGCTCTGAAGTATTTCGTCGAATAATCAAAGTTAGAAACATTACCTCAAGTTGCGAATAATGCACCATTATTGAATGTAGTCTTATTAAATAATAATTGTATAGATCTTTATTAAACCAATGCTCACAGCCGACAGACGTGTGGGCTCACAACAAATTAATAATCTAGAATACGCACAGCTACATGCTATACTATGCTATACTGTACTGTACTGTACTATACTATACTATACTATACTATACTATACTATACTATACTATACTGTACTATACTATACTGCACTATACTATACTATACTATACTATACTATACTATACTATACTATACTATACTATACTATACTGTACTATACTGTACTATACTGTACTGTACTGCACTGCACTGTACTGTACTGTACTATAATATACTATACTGTACTATACTGTACTAT
>JAOEHT020062422.1:0-13732 GCA_025448195.2 Parazoanthus atlanticus | reverse complement strand
ACCCTTTCCAGAATTAAGTGTTTGGGTCCCCCTTTCTGAAAATTTCTGGATCTGCCCCTGACAGTGCTCAGGATGATGCTATTGGGGGGAATTCTGTTTACCTGAGGGTAGTTTGGGTGATTCTTGAGTGCAGCACCCAAATGTTTCTGAAAAATAGCTTGCTCCACACCTAAAAACAATTAATATATAATTCTTAAGTAATTCACACTAACCTCAAATAAACATATTAAATAAGTTTAAGACAAGAAATTAATTTAATCAATATAACATACCATAAAATTGTGATAAAAAATGAGCTCATGGCCATGTACCTTGAAAAGCACTTTTTAATGTTCTTACATGTATGTTCGCAGTGGGCTTATATTCAGGGGGGGTTATATTTTGAGAAAAATTTGCATTTCAAAATCGTTCAACCTTAAAATGACAGTTGACACTCCAGGGAGAGGGTGCCAGGTTAGTTTGAGGCAGTTTCAGTTTCAGTTTATTAAGAGCTAAAGTAGCATACAGTAGCTAATCCTAGCATTGGCGGTCTTGAAAGCGGCAATAATAAAAACAAATAATTTATTACAAATAAATAATAATAATAATTAATTAATAAATTATTACAAACTGTGGTATGTTGACACTAATTCTGACAAAATAAATGATGATACATGATAATAACTCTATTACTATTTCATGTCTAATAGCACACTTACAAAAAATACTGGCTTCTGATTGGTTGCTTTACTGTGAATTTTATCTTAATACCATGATAATTAAACCCTTAATAGCACATGTGCAATTAAAACCTAAATTGGCACTGTCATCCACGAACTTCATTTACTTGAAAAATATAGAAATGATTGAAAATGTTTTGGAAGGGTATGGAAAATGTTCGAAAGTCTTCGGTAACATTCAGAAAATCTTCGGAAAGTCTTCGTAAATCTTCGGAACAATTTGGAATTTCTTTGGAAAATCTTATGAAAAACTTCGAAAAGTGTTAAAAAAATGTTCGGAAAGATTTTTGGAGAAAAATTTTCAGGAATCTTCGGAAAATCTTCGGAAATGATCGGGAGTTTTATGAGACATGTGGTGTGCTCACAGCACTGGCAGGCAGTTGGTTCCATATTGGAATGCTTCTAACAAAAATGCAGGGTTCGAAATAACGTTTAGAAAATATGCCTAATTTTGTAGGCTATTATTTGTACATAGGTCAACATTTTTTCCGGCTGTTTCCCAAGCAGCAAAGTTAAGTTACGTTCTGGACATAGGTCTGATGTCTGAATAATGTAAAATGGCCATACGTGGGAGCGAGCATTTATAAGTGAATTAATCGATCAATAGAACGTGTTTGGTAAAAGTCTCGCAAAAAACTCACCACATTTTCCACGCATTTATGGAAGCTAACGCCTAAGCGACTGATTTTAATATTTTGTCACATTCGTTCATCTATGCAATGGCACCATTAGTGCCACCCTTGTTTACACAATCTGGCTAAGCAAATGCTGATTTCTTTTATGATCATATACAGAGAAATCAAAACAAATTACCATAATTTTAATCTTAGCAAAAGCAATTTCGCCGATAACCCAAAGTTGAGTTATATTTTTGAAATTAGAAATCGCTGGCAAGGTCCTAAAACTGCTGGCTATCGCCGGCAGCCGGCTGCTATTTCAAACCCTGGTGTAGCCCACCAGCTGAAGCCCTAAAGTTGTTCTGCACATGATTGAGAAAGTGGCTTACTGGTTGGTAAATCTTGCATTTCATCTAAGAGTCAGAGTTTATAATGGATGATCAATTTTCATATTCTCAAAACTAATCAATTGTTTTTACATTGATACTTTGAGGAGAAGATAGATGTTGATAAACTTGGGGGTAAAAGAGTTACAGTACATGTACATGTAAGGGACCTGGGGTGCCAAAATTGCCAGTGTCGATGGTTTTTAAACTATTCAATCATGCACTCTAGCCTTCTCGAAGATGCTTGTTTCCTTTCACAGCAGTCACCTCCCTTGAGAAAAAGTATCTCCAAATGATGGTCCCACTGACAAGAAAAATAATATCGTCAGAAAGGCTACATGCACTCACACCATTTTGATTACAAGTGTAATGCTTCAAATTGCATTTATCAATTCTTTGGAGAAGTTTGAATTGTTTGCAGTTTTACTGCTGGTTTCTACAAAAGAAAATACTGTAATGATTCAATTTAGTGCCCGGGGCGCTTATTTACTTTTGATATCTCGAGGGAGGGCGCTTATTCGAGACAGGGTGCTTATTCGGGACAGGGCGCTTATTTCTTTTTAGAGAAACAACTGAATGTTCAAAACAAAACTTTCATATTTATTAAAAAAGGAACAACAGAAACTGTAACAGTAACAAATATATGGTCAATGTTCATGAGTTAATCTATTCGACGTTGATAGCGTCAGTGTCACTTGCATAAATAATCAAGCTTTCTGGTGTGGCATCTTCGACATCCGATGCAGCGTTATCGTACATTTGTGAGCAATTAAAGGAAGATGAACCTCGGTTGATACGTACCCGTACTCTGACGGCTCTGTAATATTATACATGTAATATAAGGATAGGGCGCTTATTGGAATAGGGGCGCCTATCAACAAAAGCACATTTGAAGGGGGGCACTTACTCGAAAGGGGGCACTTATTGGAAGGAGGGCACTAAATCGAATCATTACGGTAATTACAGAATGGTTATATCCTACATTGGCACTAAACCTTTTTGTAGAAAAATTTGCAAAACCAGAAGAAAAATGAATCAAACTTTTTCCACACTAACTTGTAGAAAATTAAGGTCATGGGAGGCACGTGACAAATTGCAAAATGTACCATGTAAAGTCTTTTGTTTTAAAATTCGTGGAGAATTAGTTGCTAGATTTCAAGATGCCATTTGCATTCTCATACCAGAATGGCCTGCCCTTGAAAAGGGCCCATTTTGAAACAAAATACAGCTAATGATGCTAATGACATTTATGATGTAAGTTTGAAAGACAAAATGGGTGAGATGTATTTAAACAAAGATGTTTTTCCCCTTGTGAAATCTTAGACATACTTTCATTGACTGTATCCTTAGGTATCCCATGATAGCAATGGGGATTTTCTTCAGTACACCTTGATTACAAAACTTTATGGTTTTGTACGTTGCATTCTGATGTCTATGGAGTTTGTGGACCAAATTTTTTTTTGATTGATTGGAGTGCCAAGTTTTTTTTTTTATGAATTATGACTTTATAAATCATTGTAAATTAGTGTAATAGTTAAATAATATATTATTAAATTTTATATCTTGAGCAGTATGTTATTCTTTGCCAACAGAAAACATTATCAGTAGTCTTAGGGAGGGCAAGTCTTCAGCCCATAGAGACCAACAACTTGATCATCTACCCTTGTATCCTTTGTTGCACCATACAATATATGATTTGTAAATTAGAAATCAATGGCCACCTCTACATGTACATAGTACACACTAAACTGGGTCTTTTAGCTTGGCCAACGCAGTATATCCCAACGTAATCTACTTGGTTGAAATGTCAACCCGCTTTAGTATGTTGGTGCCCTTGTATTGAGAATCAGACTGTAATGCAGTACTGATGCACTAAGGCCTTAACCGGAACTGGTGGCCTTGTATCGAGTCTGACTGTAATACTGTCTGCTCTACGGCCTGAACCGGATGTGGAGGCTTGATCAGCCTTACCGACAAGATTTTTTCATGAAATCTCTCATCTCCTTTAAAACTTTAAAAGTAGCTCAAAAACATCTATCTACCAAAAACAAACCTCAAATCCGAAAATGTCGAGAATGGCGACACTCGTTCCTTGCTTTCCAGTAAACACGATAGCATTGATTCTATTCACCAGCCAGGTGAATAGTCTGCTGTACAAGTCTTTAGCAAGGGCGTCCCTATAACAAATTCAAGCAGTTTTTAATAAAAGAGCTCGTTAATCACAGCAGGGCCTAGTTCCTCAAAAACCGATTAGCAGTATCCCATTATTTTACATCGTGTTTCTTGATTTGGGAAAGTTAATCCATGACTTGGAAATATGAAAAGCATGTTAAAGCCTGGTTCACACTCGTGAAATAAGCACAGGAACAAGCATAAGAAATTTAAATAACAAAGGAAAACACAAAGGAACACCAAGTGTGCGACGTGATGGAACAAGCTCACATCAGCGGTCCTTTAATTTGTCTTTTTCTTTGTTATCTAAATTTCTTATGCTTGTGCTTATTCTTATTTCACAAGTATGAACCAGGCTTAAGTAAACAACAGCCGAGTCAGAAGTTGTACAATAAAGAGAACGACTAAATATATATAATTAAATGGTTAATTTATTCATTCATTCAATTAGATAATTAATTATAATTAACAGTTCATTTTAATTAATTAACTAAGTAACAAACAAACAAACACATAAGCAAACAAAAACCGACAAACAAACGATCAAACCACTAAATAATCAAAATAGCAAAACACACCATAAAAACAATATCCAGAACGACTAGGTTAATTACGTGACCGGTTTTATATTCTATTAAGAATTTATACCAAATTGATTGTTTTTATTTCGTTCACTTTGTGGGCTTTGTGAAATTCCCTTCTGAAAACTTTAAATAACCACCACAACCTTTTCGCAAGAATATCATTCTAATTAATTAATTAATTAATTAATTAATTAATAAAAAAGTAAATAAGTAAATAAATAAGTAAACAAAAACCGACAAACAAACAATCAAACCACTAAATAATCTATGTAGCAAAACACACCACAAAAACAATATTCAGAACGACTAGGTTAAAGTGACCGGTTTTATATTCTATTAAGAATTTATACCAAATTGATTGTTTTTATTTCGTTTACTTTGTGGGCTTTGTAAAATTCTCTTCTGACAACTTTAAATAACACAGCCTTTTTGGCGAGACTATCATCTGCCAGAATATGGAGATCATCAATTATCGCTCGCTGACAAATATGACGGCAATGCTACTTTTCTTGGTAAAAATTTACAAGACTTGTGGGTTTCAAAATGAAACGTTTCGTTTTCAACTAGAAAACAGGGTTTTTGTCTTACAACCGACGGCTTTTGTGTAAAACTATTTTTAAACTGAGGGTTATGCCCAATACTGGATGTCGTTGCCGAATTTACAAAGTGCGCTCTTCATAAAAACTCGATTCACCTTCTCCTTGGAAGTTGTTTTCATAGAAGACACAACCGGTCAGCCTGGGTACACTCGCAATGAAATAGCAACTTACAGATCTACTGATGTACAAAGATATAGTAGTCAAGTGATTAACGAACAATTCCAGGAGTTGAAAGTTGGTTCGTTTCTTCACAGTAATAATACTGTGTAACACAGCCACAATATCAAAGACTGAATTTACAAACTGACAGTTTCATGACCTTCCTATATTCGTTTATTTGTAGTAAGTAATTCTTCCAGAGTCTCACATTGTATCCCTGGCTTTCATTCTTGGAGACTCATTCTCCTACGTCACGACACCGTCATGCAGACGGATTCTCTTTCTTATATAAATTTCTGACAAAACAAACTTCACAAAAGCCAACGAAACCAATCCATTAACAATTTGTTGTTCGCTGATATCGAATAACAAATGAGATAAACTGTTTTCAGTGTTTGTTGGAATCCTTTATCAGTCGCTTCAGAGTCAAATTTTGATTGTTTGTGTTATTGCGAATGGCTCTCCTTGTTTGAGAATGTTAATTGTTCTTAAAATAAGTCATATCAGAAGCTCACGAGACTTGCAGTCATAGGAGTTATCATGAAACATAACCCACCTTGTATCAATTACTTGTTCCATTTTTCTTGGAGTAACAAAACGGTCTCCTCTTGTTTCCTAAAAGAGAACAATTCAATGATTTTAACAAAACATGGGAAACGCTGTTTGGCTGGTTAAAAGGCGTGAAATTAATCTTAAATTTCACTTGCCCCATGCGATTACAAATACCAATGTTCTACAAGGTGGAAAATTTAAAAACTGCGATAACTTATTCGTGGAGGATTTAATTGCAACAATAATCTATACAGGGTTGCTCTAGTTACTTCATCCACCCCTTCCACCCAATTCAATCGATTTTTCCGGGTATTTCGGCCCCTACTTTACTACTCATTAATCTTCGGAAAACAGAGATTTTATCCATTTCCGTGCGTTTTAGTCGTTTTGGGGGAAAAAGCTAATTTTATGTTAGATTCCTAAAAGTACCTCAGACCGTTGAAGTAACACTTTAAGGCTTTGATCTTAATTGGAAGAGTTCTGGTTCATTCACAAAACAATGTTAAACTTACCGGTATGAAAAAAAGAAATAACTCACAAGAAAGGTAAAGTACATTAATTAACCAGTATCGTTTGAAATTCGCAAAAAATGTCTTTGGATGGCATGTTCAGTGTCGGTCTCTTTTTGGTTCTGCCAACCACACTGTTCTTCTACACTGATATCAATTACCTAAATTCGAATATGCGGTTTAATATATTAAAAAAATAAAGTTCCAAGTGTCCCAATGGTATTGATTGATTCTAATAAACGTTATCAAAAAAGTTAACTCACGGCCTGTTTGTGTATGAGCGTCATTTTCAAATCCTCTTCGTCCAACACTAGCAATTGGCATGCAACCTGTACTTCAATGTGGGACGTAATTGACACAGTTCCCTCGCCATTTTGCTGTGGAAAAGTTCAGATGAGCAGAGTTAAATGGCAGCTTACAACATGACTTTACCAGGTTGAAACTAGAGCTTTACTCGTTCAAGGTTCAGTATGGAAAGCCTTGATATTAGAACATTTACAGAAGGTAATACAAACAGAACATAATTTCCAACGACGGAGACATATGATAGACGTGCTGCAAGTATCATAGAATGTAGACCCTCTTTGTCTTACCTTTACCTGGCCTAATTTGCAACTTCGTAGAAATTATCTTATCTGCGCCTTAGGCAGTACAAATGCCTCAACAATCTGGCCCCTAATTCTTCAAACGAACGCAAGAGTTTCATACATACAGCACCAGAAATAAAGACTTCCTCAGCCTGCCACGGGCCAAAACAACCAAGTGCCAGGGGTGATTTCGAATAAACGGGCGGGGCACGTACCTGGAATGCCCCGCCGCCCCAAACACGAAAGGAAAATCCCTTTTCTATTTTTCAAACTAAACTTAAGCACATATGTAAATCCACGAATTGAGTATTTATCTACATATACATTATTTCTTCTTTTCTGAATATATATACTCTAGCCATTTTAGTTATCTGCAGTACTGCACGTATACATGTATATATTCACCTAATATTCATTTGTATATTTTTTATTTTATATACAACAGCATGTATCTTATTAAATGCCGATTTAAACACAACTGTTGCAGCACTGGGTTCCGACTACTGCTACGTCATCACCTTACATGCATTGTGGTGACCCGTGAACCATCCTAACCAAGTTTGGTATGGAAATGAAATGAGAATTTTCAAGTTCCTGATTGGTGACGTCATCATTGAAATGGTGGTTCTGTGGTTATTTAAAACTGAGCATGATTTTAATTTGGTGAAATACTTTTTACCTCATTCTTGTCAAAACAATTATTTAATACATTTTGTGTTGTTACATTTTGCGTTAACAGGTTTACTACATTTTGTGACAAAATTTAGTTATCAACGTATAACCGACTGTGCGTTCAACGTTTCTGGGTTTATGGCCTCACACCCTGAAAAGTATAGAGCATTGCAGATGCTAGCCAACACAAATATGGTTTCCCATCCACCCAAACTTGGAGTTCGGAGTATTGTGGAGTGACATCGGTCAAAAGTCTAATCTTTCTGAAAAAGTGAATCAGGTCTATCCTTCCTCTCATCTATCTGCTTACAATTGTATAAATGAGAATACTTTGTTGCTGCTACTACTACCAGTGGAAAGATAATTCGAGATTAAATGACAGTTCCTTTCGAGTTTGAATCGGAACAGTTATAGAAGGTTGCGTTATCGTTTTATGCTGCCATGAAAACTATCTTTAACAGAAACTTAGCGAAGGAAATGTGAGCCCACACTCAAAAGGCAAATCAACTATTTTCCGTGGAAAAAGGGCCTCGTATAAACACGACTTGTATAACACCTGGAAGCTGTAACTAATTGCATTTCCAGACACACAATCAGTGAAATATTCCATTTTTACTTGATACTCAGTGAAATCGTGCATGTGGTTGGCCAATGAAACAAAACAAGCTTTTCTAAATTTAAATGGCAAACGACCTTTGAAGTTCTAATGGCGATCATCAACATGGCGAGAAACATACCCGACCCTAAAATGGCTTCAAAAATAACATTCATTGGCTAAGCATTAAAGAAACTGTATATAAGTACCTTAAACATGCTCAACGCAATATTTCCCAGATGAAGTATGGCTGCAAGAACTCCAAAAACGCCTTCTCTCTCCTCTTTCTGCAAAACGAATTATGTAATAAGCTTTCCGCGGCAAATTCTGACACGTCCCAAGTCGTATCTTATGAAAGGGCGAGAGTCATGGAAGCCTGAGGGGAACTCGCAAGGGGACGAATCAGGACAAAATCTGTGAGCAGATGCATCAATACTTAAATTGTTCACAATTTTTCAAAAGAGTTAATAATAATAATAATAATAATAACAACAACAACAACAACAACAACAACAATATCTATTCTTATTCATTAATGTAGTTAAAAGTTACGCTTTGTGCCGTAATACACTTTCTTGGTAAACATACTTTTCAAACATACAGCAAATGATAACGAATATCTGTAAACACAATACAGTGTGTTTCAGTATGTGTGTAACTACACAAGCATAAAGTGAAAGAAATATTGAATTAATTTGAAATCCAAGCGGAGACAATCGTAGTATTTTTTCTCGCAATGATGCTTTCAAAGATAAATTACTTAAGAAAATCTGTTTTACCGGTGAATTCAAAGAGAGAGGAACCAAAATGATTTCATTGTACTTGAGTAATTAAGGCATCATGATTGAAACAGAAACCCTTCGAGGTAAAGGAAGGCAAGCAATGACTGTAGATTGTAAGACATCGGTGTAGGGAGCAACAGTAATAAAACCCTTGGACATCATCAGGGTCAGCTGCTAAAGTTCACCTTCGATGTACAGTAACAAGAGTAAATACTCTAATGTCATTGCGTTTAAAACTGACTGAAAACGTCTCGAGCTATAAATTCAAAATTAACGTACCGTTATCCCAAGAACTTCCATTGCAGACACGACATGGTGGAGGTGGAAGGAATCGTCCTTGTTGGGGATAACGCAAGCCTTACCCTGAGTAAGTATGAACAAACGTCAAATACTTTACCCTGAGTAGGTACGAACGACAGTCAACATATATACTTTACCCTGAGTAGGTACGAACGACAGTCAACATATATACCTTACCTTGAGTAGGTACGAACAACAGTCAACATACATACCTTACCCTGAGTAGGTACGAACAACAGTCAACATATATACCTTACCCTGAATAGGTACGAACAACAGTCAACATATATACCTTACTCTGAGTAGGTACGAACAATAGTCAACATACATACCTTTTAAGCAAAAGATACCGGCAGCATGTTAAAGTTAGATAACATCAAGTTAGTGTTACTCAAAAATCTCAGAAAATGCTGCTTTATGAATATACCAAAACTACATCAACATGTAAAAGAAGATGATAAAAAAAAGAAGACGAAAACGAAGAAGAAGAAGAAGAAGCAGCAGAAGAAGAAGCAGAAGAAGAAGCAGAAGCAGAAGCAGAAGCAGAAGCAGAAGCAGAAGCAGAAGCAGAAGCAGAAGCAGAAGCAGAAGCAGAAGAAGAAGGAGAAGAAGAAGAAGAAGAAGAAAATATATATAAAACTGCTAAACTGCTCATCTCCAAGAAACACATGCGATATTTACCTGATTAAGATAAAAGTAATCCTCTGCATTGCCAAGCTGGTATTTCTGCTTTTGTTCTTCTGACAGTCCCGCCAACATCTCATAAAATATGTGGTAGTTTCTTTCATAAGGGGCCTGATAACAAGAATACGTGCAAATGATTTGCAAAAGCTTGGTTTTGACCAATTTACTCTCCCTGCATGAAATGCGCTTTCAAAAGAACTACTGCAATTGAGACCGAGTACGGATCCTCTGGCTCCACTTTATAGGAACGTTAGGGTACCTCGGACCCCAAGAAATGTTCGTTGCTACGGGAATGAAAGGACATAAGGAATGATCCCTTCCTTCCTTCCTTCCTTCCTTCCTCCCTCCCTCCCTTCCTTCCTTCCATCCTTCCTTTATTCATTTCTGGACCTTTATCCAAAGAAAGAAATACAAAGGAAAAACAGAAAATATTAACAACATATGAGGTGCTTCATAACGGAGTCATATTTCATTGACCCTAATGAAAGAACTTGAGAGTAGAACTGGACCGCTTTACATCTCAAAAGACAACGAGCACTGAGTCCTTCTAAGGTCTATGTATTAAAATACATAATGCTGATATCATTAACAAGGTGCAAATGTGTTTTTTACCTGCCGAACAATTCGGGACTTCTCCAGAACATACTCTGTCACCCTACCACCACAAATTGCTCCATAACTGTCAAAGAAAAAATACACTTTGAAATGTAATTACTATATAACAATTGTTATGTTTCAGTTGTGTCAGCCAAAAAATCCACATGCTTTGATAAACACTAAAACCTTGGTGCTTTCAAAGCCGAAAATTCAGGAAAGTGAATTGAAGCTTTCGAAACTTGGGCCAGATTTCTTGCATATTTTCCTAAGCCCCCAACAACCTCTGGTTCTCCCCGAAAACCTGATTGTTGTCTTCTTCAGACACATTTATGATCTTGATCACGTGCGTAAACAAGCTTTACTGAAAACAGCCAATCCGAAGACATATCCTACCACTCTACAAAAACTAGATTTTGTACAAACAAGGACCACAAATATGGGTACCTATCAGTCAACAATGGCGAGCTCATTGATTATCTTAACTAAAATAACTAACTGAAAAACGTCAAATTTAAGGCAGCCAATTTTAGTAGATTCTTACTGACACTTGCTCTTAGTTTTCGAGACCGAACTGAAGCGATTACTCTAAATAACTTTAAACACACATGATCTGAAACGGTTCTGTTGCTCATGGTAAACAATTTTACAAACCAAAGTCTCAAACCTTCGACTGCACCGTATGTGCAACTGAGCTTCATTTACAAAACTTGAAAATGTTTTTCTTTTTACAATTTATTTCAATCCGGTAGAGCTACCAGGATAAAGTCTGAATTCTGGACTCATACTAAAACGTGAAGTATCATGTAAACGAGCCTTAAAGTAAAACCTGCTCGACACTCATTCCAGATTCTTATTTGAAAAAGTGTTAGAGAAATGTATCCTTAATTGGGCTCTTATGCTTAAGTGTAATTTAAAATTGTACAGACAACTATAATGTTGCTGAAATATAAGGTAAACCAGTAACTGATCATCAGAAGCACCACCCGAAACATGTGCAATTCTACCATTGGTTACGGCTCCACTAAACTCCAGACCAAATGCAGACCATTTTAGGAGGAGCCACTCACCATGTGAGCGCAGTTACTGAACAAACGTAGGTATATGTAAGGAAAATAAAATTGAAACCGTTATTTGAAAACTTTCTTCTGACGCCAGAAAGGCAAACTACAAATTTTTACAGTCTTTCAAGATTTTGGCCGTGCTGCTTACAGCAATTTGGATGACCCAATTCCGTTTGTCGGTATGATTGGCATATACCGCGCAAGCTTTTAAAAAGGGAAGGAGATAGTACGTGGAAAACTACAGATCTCCTTTCTCGCGATTATGTTCAAAATCGTTGAAGGCTATGTGAGAATTAGGGACCATCTCCTTTGTTTTATCAACTACATCTAGCATAGGTT
Organism: Parazoanthus atlanticus; assembly: GCA_025448195.2. Lineage (NCBI taxonomy): Eukaryota > Metazoa > Cnidaria > Anthozoa > Zoantharia > Parazoanthidae > Parazoanthus > Parazoanthus atlanticus. The sequence continues at coordinate 1,818 of JAOEHT020062422.1, read as the reverse complement.
TGTGCCTGGAAGATCGTGCGTGGCGCAACTGATAGAAGTGTTAGGTTACATCTATTGGTTCCCAGCTGGATTCGGGAGAGCAAACATACATCATATACCTAAATATGTACAAGATCCACGAACAAACGAGCAAGCTACCCGGCTTCGTCCACACTTCCAGCAGGGACATTCAAAGCCCAAAGATACGCCGCACCGTGTGCCTGGCATTAGTCCACCCTCACATGACTATGCCACCCAGGGTGCCCCACACCACGTGCTTGGATATCAATTTACCTGAAATGCAATACCGTTCGCAGCCTTGACCATTTCCTAGCTTGTTATTATTAACTTCTTTTTCGTCTATTTAGCTTTTTTCGAGCGTTGCTTTTATGATTACAATTTCTATTTCCAACTGGCCTACTGTAAGTGGCGAAAGCTGTTGTGGTTCCCCTACCGCTGTGTTGTATTGTTCTATCTTAATCTAGGTTATTGGTTTTGTTTGTTGTTGATGCTGTTGTATCCTGGTAAAGCTGAATAAAAAGTTAAAGATTGTTGACCGTTTGATTTCAAATTCATATCAGATCTGCTTTCAATTTTCCTACTAGATACAAAATATATTATTTATATGTTGGAAGAAGTCTTATAAATACATTTGTTTTCTTAATATTGCAAAAAAGAAATGCGAAATGACCATTATTTACTTTATTTTACTTACTTGTCAAAGAAGATTTCCAGATATTTTCCAAATCTGCTGGAGTTGTCATTTTTCACGGTTTTTGCATTACCAAAGGACTCAAGCAGTGGTGTTGCTTCCACAACCTGTAACAAGCAGGAGTACAAGGACGGTGTTATACGAGTATGGTAAAATTCAGGACAGTGGGTAAGGGGAAAGTTTGGGGGCAAAATACCAAAGTCAAAGAACACTCCAAACTGTGCAAAATAAAAACTCGGCGAGTTACTCACACAATGAAGATAAATATAAACAACAGCATTACCGTACCGATTTTTATTCATAGCGGATAGGTACTATAAAATATGTCCGGTAACAAAGTATTTAACCATCAAGCTTAAGTAGGGGATAAGATCGAATATGTGGAATTATACTCATGCATTAATCTGGTTTGATCGCGCAGAATGAAATACCATCTACTCTCAATGTTTACAGAATATATAGCTAAGTATGAAATTTAGAGGACTACGATTTATAACAACTGAAACAAAAGAACTTGGTAATTAAGTTTAACGTAAAGTGCAAAGCATCACTAACACATTCACTGTTACCTGTTATGTTGTAACACACTCACTGTTACTTGTTCTGTTATAACACATTCACTGTTAATTGTTCTGTGGTAAGACATTCACTGTTACCTGTTATGTTGTAACACACTCACTGTTACTTGTTCTGTTGTAACACATTCACTGTTAATTGTTCTGTGGTAAGACATTCACTGTTACCTGGTATGTTATAACACATTCACTGTTACCGTTTATGTTATAAGACATTCACTGTTAACTGTTCTGTTATAACACATTCACTGTTACTTGCTATTTTATAGATAATTCGCTGTTGCCTGTTATGTTGAGTTATGTTATGTTACGTTATGTTATACTAACACATTCACTGTTACCTGCTATGTTATAAGACATTCACTGTTACTTGTTATGTTATAAGACATTCATTGTTATCTGTAATGTTATAAGATATCAACTGTTCTATTACCTGTTCTGTTATAAGACTGCCCTTAGGTTGGTTTATTGCAGCTATGTAGTGCACCAGAAGCTTGGCTGATTCAGTTTTTCCAGCACCACTTTCTCCACTGATAACAACAACCTGGTTTA
>JAOEHT020062318.1:0-13732 GCA_025448195.2 Parazoanthus atlanticus | reverse complement strand
CCCCTTAGTTTTTCCTCCTACATATAATACAAAATTCTCAAAATATTTTTCGACTTTTGTCAACTACGGCACTTTAAACCTATGATTCAAAAAAGTTTGATTCTTCGAATTTAAGGTGAGATATCTGCAAATTATGACTAAACGTTATTGAAACTTCAATTTGGACTTGAGTAGGCACCCTCCTTATCGGTTCCAGTTGGCGGGCCATATGCCAGCTTGAGCTTCTACAGTGACAAGTGATCTGGTTGTTTAACTTGTTATTCAATTTTAATAATGTTTTAGTTCTCCAAGATCCAAATCGTTTTTCCTTAGGCGTCTAAGAGACTTCTTCTAAGTAGCTTTGAATGCAATCAAACTGGGAGTCTTTCATTTCTATGTAACTATTTGTAAATAAACATTGTTTTGTCGTTGAAACTAAGTGAGATAGGTTTTCTATTTTGTTTGAGTTTTTTAAAAACATACTATTTGTTGTCCTCCTCTTAAAAGCCAATTTGACTGTGTAAGAACTTTGCTTAGTTTCGATCGCCCGTCCGTTGTACAGCTAATTCAAAAAGGTTGTCTTGGTACGCTGGAGCAACCCCAGACCGAACTGAACTGTGGGTTGTTAAAACTAAATCAAGAATGCAAGTTTCTGCGTGTGAAAATATATATTTGGACAAATAAATAGTTTTCAACGTCAAATACAGTTTTCTTGTGTATCAAATAGAAATACCTCCTCTAAACAGTTTAGCGTATACAAAGTGTGTACGAATGCACAAAGCACGAGACAACCTTTTTTGAAACAACTGTATGGGACTTGTAGCGATAGTGCATTCAGTCTTAGGGCCGAACATTTGATTTCGTAGGGGGGGGGGGGAGTGTGGAAAAATTAATTCCGTGCGATTTTTTTGTACAAAGAAGAAGAAGATCGTCTGGAAGCAAAATTCAAGAATTACGCTCTAAAATTGTTGGAATCTTCCGTCTTGCTGTGTCAAGCAAATTGAGTTATATTTTATTTTTTATTTTATAATTATTGTGGAACACCAGTACTCTATTAGTGTTGCTATGCATGTTACTCACGTTAAATAAAGTATTGGTATTGGTTAAGATACAAACTACCAGAACTCGTCCAACAATCAACATGCTGGAATAATGTATCAATATTTTCAGTTCAGATTTTATGGCCGGAATTTCGAATCCTTATTTCAGTGCTAATGGGTGTTATCCCACAATCTTACTCTAAACAAAAAATAAATTAGGAATTCTGTTTAAAGTTCATGTCTACTCGTATAGGACGAACATCAGAAATCTATAAAACAGAAAGTTTTACCATTCCTCCTGTACAACGGGAAAGTCTGTCTTCTACATGGAACTTTTCGTATTTGCTATTTTTTCACTGGACTGCTGCAATTTCAGTGGCTGTAGTAAAATTGTGCTTATCAGAAAAACTGAGTGTTTCAGTGAACCCAGGAAGGACGCTATATAATTTCAATCATAAAGATTTGGTCATAAACTCATTTGACCCCATCCTCGGTGAGCTCCAAAATTTATACGCATAAAATCAAAATCTCACATCCCAGAATGGCCGTTATTTTGTATTTTCTGACTAATGTTGTGTCTAAATTGCAAAAAGATTAGTGAAGGTCATTCGTGTATCCGCTGCACAGACCGCGTGGCCTTCAGTCACAGCTGTGAAAACATGGAGACACCAGAGATATAGTGCGCACGCACGCGTCAAAACTGCAGAGGTATATAAGTTTGCGAAAACTTTACCGAAACTTTCTTTTCTATAATTTTTTAAAATTATCACGTACTATAAAAAAATTCTGCGGTTCGAGAAATACAAAATAAAATAGCTGTTTTGCAGATTCTTGCTAACGTGTTTCAGTTAAACATTCACGAATCATGGCGATATTTTTGGGCTCTCGAGAAGTCAAGGAGTGGCGCATTTTTTTGCGGTATTTTGATTTAAAGAGATTAGATAAAGAAAGGATTTAACCAAAATTAGTAAATACGGTTAGTCGAAATTTAGACTAAAATAGAATCCTACGTTATCATAGCCATTGTACGTGATAAGTGGAATGGTTTTCACATTTTGTTTTTTTAAACATTAATCTATTTTAAAAAACTTAAAAAATATCTTAACATTAGGAAGATTCTGGAAACCTCCATAGTTTGCATGTTGCGAAAAAAATAAAGTTCTGGCCGCGTTAACAGTTAACTCAGTCGTAATTTAATATATGTTGGTATAATTCCATCAGCTCGACCTTGTGTCAGTGCGGGCTTTGTTTCTAAAACAATCGTAACGTTGCTATGGTGTGAGGATCGAGGTTTGAAATGTGCATTCAGTCAGCACAATTCCAAAAGGCTGTGGAAAACGTTGATCTAATTTGACGTCAGTGAAGAGCTGGGTTCTCAATATTTTGTTTTGTAACTCCTAGCGTTTGAATTAGATTTGTTTTGGTTGCACAACGGTTGATCGCTTCGCCATCTCGAGCAGTTTTGTCTGGTTTCACACCACGCACCCCTTTTAAAGAAGTAGGCGGCAACAGATGGTAGCTTTAATCTGTTTCATTATGTTTGTTTCTTTGTCTCGCGTAAATTGGTTTTCCACATGTTGTTAAGCTCTTCTTTACATTCTTAAGGAGCTAGCACAAGTTGCTAAGCATTGGCCTCGAGATGTTAAGTATTCCGAGCCTTAGCAGCCAGTTTAGATTAGTTTCCGCACGGCTGCTAGCAACTCAACCACGTCAAGTTTTGGATATTTTATTACAGGAGAATTGGCGAATTCGGTAAGTTTAAGTGACTAAAAATGTGAATTTGAGTTGAAATGGACGGCGGGGTTGTCCCTTAGCACAAGAACAATCGCCACTCCAAATCGTTTCTAAACTTGCTTTTGTGTTTCCACTTTTCTGAACTTAAACTGTCTTCTTCACACAAAGTCACAAATTAAAATGTTTTCCAAGCATGTGGGTTTCCACGGTACTGTTCAGCCATTGTGTAAATTTCACAGCTTTGTTGATCTTTAGTAAAATACGATATAGCTGTACAAACCTGGATGTGATAACAGGATCACAAGACAAGCACAACCAGTATTTCGCTAGAAAACGTCCGACGACAACAAGAAGGTTTGGATTTATAATATCTCAACCAATTAATGCTCAGTTTGAGTTCCCATTTTGTAGCAATGCGAAAGAAGTTGGAGTACAACCTTGTCCGTGTACACTAACTAGACGTTTTTGCAAGTGTTAGCATTGCTGCCTGTGTGATGTGTCTCAGAACCTACGAATTCATGCCAATTCGCTTGGTGTGTGTAACAAACTTACGAGACTAGATGAATTTCAGTGGCGTCTGTGCCTTGATTTTTTCTGTTTGCGAACGGATGTCTGTGGATTTCTGTTATTCAGTAAGATGCTAAAACTATATTTTACGACGAAATTTAATTATATTTCTAGTTTTTCAGTTCAGGTTTAGTTACAACGCCAACTCAAAACTGAGTAGAACGAAAACATCCTTTTACATCCAGAAGTTCACGATTACTGATATATTTTATACTTCTAAATAGAGAACTCAACAGAACTGATTTCTATAAGGAATGACTGGATCTCTCTGTCGACATGGGCTGTGCTTCACTTCATGAAGTAAATTTGAATATTAAAAATTTACCCAAGCTTATCAGATGTAGAAAAGTAACACGATTTTGAAATTCTAGTGTACTTTCCAGGTGGATTCTTTTAAATACATGCGTGATATGAGAAGGCAAAAAGTAAACGTATACTAGCTACAACGCCAGTGTTAATAGCTGAACGAATAACAAGTGTTTACAGCCTTTTAATACATTTAGCCAGATATCAATGTCAAGGCCGTCGGGTTTTGTACTTAGTAAATATCGGTTTGTCTTGTCAGTCTTATGTTCATCCAGTCTGTTGGGGACTCGTGTGCATGTGTAATTTGTATCCTCTCTCGCTCTAACGTGATCTTCTATGCCTTCTATGTGCATGGGTCTTTGTTTAAGACGCTGTTTTGTTACAAGGTTTGTTTGTATTATTCTTAAATATTACTTGACAAGATTGGACCTATCATCATATATCTCGACATTGTTGTGGTTGTCGAACATGACCAAATAATCAAACCACAGTGGGGTCTATCCGCGTTACATGTTGTTCAATCAAAAACATCAGAGCGACGCACCCCATCCATAAAGAGAATGATAAATTACAAAATTATTTTTAGTTTCATTCTGTGCATTTGAAAGCGTCGAAACATATTGCTTTTTGTCCTGGATATAGTAGAAATTAGCAAGTTGCTAGGTGACTAAGTAGCAAGAGTCTTGTGGTTGCTATGACACTCTTGTACTCGCCGCGTAACTGTCCCGAAGGCCACACGTCCCTTATTGTCTTTAAGAAGTTTTGCACACGTGCTTAGGAACATTACTGTCCGTTTACAAACGTGCAGCATGCAGCAGTCGGATCATCTAAAAATAGTGTGGATAACTAGCTCCTTTGTCATCATATGTCGCTTTAGTGGCGATCTCAAAGGAATTCTTATTGACCATAAGATGGTTCTTAAAAGTTATAAAGTATGAAAACTTTATGTTAATCGTTTAAAAAAAGATTTTTTGTTGTTGGTGACGTCAGCCAGAAATGGTCGTTTCCGTGATTATACTCCTCTGAGAAGGCTAGCCTATACATGTTTCAAGTGAACACATGCCGGCCAAACGACTGTCTCGGTGTAAAGTAGAATTACAACTGATAACGTTAACAAGTGTGTCAGATGCTGAAAAGTATTGCAGGTATTTTTCTTCTCGTGACACGCTGGTTCTCTTAGAAGCAGACATTGGCGAGAAATAAAGTTAACATATGTGATTAATCATAAAAACTTTAGCTTACAAATATGAAAATCAGTATGAATTTAGTGATTCTATAAGATATAAGATGATATATATATATACAGCTTGAGAAATAAGGTATATCACTTTCACTGGAAAACGGTAGTCTTCAATATTTTGTTTTGTAAGTTAAACTAAGTCAATCTGCTTAGCAAAGTGGACAGTTCTGAATTCTCTGGTCGACACAGAGCGATGTCTTCGTAAACGAATATTTCGAAACCACTTATTAATATGTTAACTTCGGACTTGCTTATGTAAGTAAGAACTTTTCTTTTGATACTGAGGTAAGAACCTTGAAAATGTTCTGTTGTATATGCGATGTGTGTCTAATTGCAGCTTGATGTGTGCTTATAGTTATAATTTTAAATTTCAACTACTTAACAATTAGATTATGAGGTCGCGATTTCTATGGCCTTATAGTTTATGAGCCACTGAAGGCCGAATAAACTACAAGGCCAGAGAAATAACTAATAATGATAATCAAATAATCTAATTTAGAATTTACTACAGATACGAAAGTAGAGTCGATTGCTTTATGTAAATTCAAATTTCTGAAAAATTTAAAAGCCATTTTGACCGGTTTACTTCCTTCACGGGCATATTTTATTATTATTACTTGATAATAAGTGTGAGAACCAACCAATCAAGTTGCATCATTTGCATTAAGTAATGGATTTCTACTAAAAATGTGAGCAAAATGATCAAACAATCATAGAACTCAAACGTAAGCGTGTTGAGCGAAAACACAATCGAATGTGATTTCTATTGAGTCATTGCTTTGCTGAATAAGTCGAGAACCTGCGAACGCGAACAACAAGAAAATATAGTTTGCTCTGGCGCTAATGATTTTCGAAAACAGTAGGCGAGTTCCAACGAGTGGCTGTGTTGAACTCACAACCAATGATACCCGATTTCACGTTACGTCTACTGAAATGTTCTTTCTAATACAAAAAAACCCCATGTGACTGAAATGGCGCTTAGACGTTTTCCGTTGGAAACGAGTAATCTTTTTACTTAGATTTACTGAGTAAATCAGACAGTTTTAAGTTTCAGGGGATTGTGCTTTTCCAGTTACAGTCAACAGCTGCTCTCTCCTTTCTGTTGTCTTTCATTTATTTGTTTTCTGTGACAGAAAGAGAACAATTACAGCTGTTCTGCTCAACTGTGGTTTGTTGTAAGTTGTTCATACGTGTGATGTTTTTCATTTATTACATGTTTGTCACCTTCGATGCACGTAAGGGCAAACGCGGTGAAGTTAATTCTGTTTCGTTTTTCCTTTATTTCCTTGATGAAAACTGAAAAAACTCTTATGTCCCAAATGTACGAAAATGATCTCGTCCTGTTTTGTTCAGCGGCGCTCATTTCAATCGTGTTTTAGAAATCGAGTCTCCTCTGTTCAATAATCTGGCAAATACATGCAGTATCCGAACGACTTCTTTTTATGCGAGTCGAATTAATGTGATAATTTGCGATGCAACAGCGGTAGTTTGACAGAAAATGGCTCTGCAGGAGAAAGTGCAAGTCCAAAAACTGACAAAAGAAATGGGACTGATTTTAGGGACATTTTATGCATTTTTTTGTTCCTATCAAAATGAGACAAACATTTCTAACATGTCTAATGTCATAAATTCAAATTGTTAAACTTCACATCCTAGTTTTCTGGACAACTCTGTCTTGAAATGTATATTTTAGTCCGTGCGCTTGCAGTAGTAACAGAAACGAGTAACGGAGTGACGCCCTGCTATAGTCTAAGCCAGACTGACATACTGGCGGTAGCTACTAGTAATTCTTTCATCCGTCTGCGTGAAACCTTCAACTCCTTTTCTGAAAAGAACTCGTAAATCGCCTTGGCATATCACTTTGAAAACAAAATCCCAAACTGGAATTTAGCTGTTCACTTGACGATCGCAAGATTGACGTTCGAAATATCCTGTTGCTAAGGACACATGTTGTGACGGCTTAGCACGAGCCAACTAATTCGTATTGTGAGTAATGTTGCAGTGGCGCCGTGCTTTTTGATAATTAAAAAGAGCTTTCAATAAAATGTATTCTTCCTGTCTTTTGGAAAGAAAGCATAATGGTAGAGACTGTAACTGTCAACTCAGTTAAATTTTCAGCAGTGTTGCATCCGATTAGAACGGAGACTAACAGTCTATAGAGTGCACCTCACAGCTTCACCCCGACAGAGAAGCCTGCAGCGAGAAATTGAGCCCAGTCATTTTCGGTATTGTTAACAATGTGACGTCAACGACAAGAGGAAAAGGAAGAGAACTATAAAGAGCTATATTGCTTTTTCCGCTTCATTCTGTGTACAGTGGAAGTGGCAGCCTTTTGCATAGTGCGCCGCGCACGGCAAAAAGTTCTTGACAAATTGGGGACGGTAAACGACTATTTGGTAAGAACTTAAAGAAGATTGAATTTCATTATGAAATGAACTTTTTAATTTCCTGTAGGTCTGAAAAGTAGAAGCGCTAGTCGTTTTTGTTTGTTAACTTGCTAGATTAGTACTGAAAAGATACGCTCGGCCATTTCCTAGCACTCTGTCAAACCTGTTTCCTGATTAGTTTCATTTCATGAAAAAGTGAGGTGTATTTGTGTTTCGAAGCCTCTATGTCAGTTCGAGGATTTTGCTGAAGAACCATCTGAATAGTATTCATAAAATGTGATAAGTTATGGTGAAAATTTGAACCAGTAATTTGGTGGCTTCTTTTGGCTGTTCCCTTAGTTTTGACGTACGTCTGCGGCAGGTGCAAAGATGACAGGCGTCTCATTGCCCTCGTTATGGCGGGAAAGGCGCGTCGCTTTCCTATTAGAACTTTCGGCGAATTTCCTTTTTTTATGTACGCACTGAACATCTATTAGTTTTCGAAGTATTTTTTTACTATTTGAATATTTTGTTTTTTGGTGAGTTCCTCTTGTTTTCAGTTTCCCGTGTCGGTCTTTGGAGGATTAATTTCCTCTGACAGTCATATCAAGAAATAGTTTCGGCTTCCGACGTGAAGTTTTTTATTCTTTTCTCGTTACTGTCAAGAACCGGCAGATGGACGGAGATCAGTAGAAGTTTGACGTCATTTTGTAATTAGATGCTGTGCCTTTTATATGGGAAGGCCGCCCGTTTAAAAGCTCTTTAAATGCAAAGACAAGTGCTTATCTAATATTTTCAAGGAGAGAGCTCGCTTACAAAAGGCATTCTGTTCTGCAGGAACCCCACCAGCATAGCTTGCTGTGTGATGGAACCGCTTGAGTTTTTCGCTGCCCGCTTGTCTAATGTAAGCTTGAGTGTATTGAAAAGGGCGGGTAACCTCGCACGGAAGACTAAACATTTTGAAAGATCTTCAAAAACCGAATTTAATGAGGTTTAATTTGTTACACAAGTTTTAAATATTTAAAGAAAAAAAACTCAGTGGATTTTTTTCAAAGCCGCAATTTCAGTTAGCATGTTGTGGATTTCATTTTCTTGGCGTACGAAATGCCAAGTGTAACATTATTTGCTTTCGTATTTTTTCATTGCGCAAACACTTTTCTCTTTCATTTTCGTTTTCTATAAATAAATCATATAATTTTTTCGCCCCCGGATATGAAAGATGTGTTCAAGATGAATAGTCTGATTTTACGAGAAAAATGGCAAGAGGCCGACATTTTGAAAAAAAGAAATAATCGTATATATTCCTTGTTTTGTCTCGGTTAGATTCTGTACTTTTTACAAGCAGCAATTGTGTCTAGAATTTCGCAGAATTCTTCTGTATAAACTGAAGACAAGTTGCCACTGTCACTTTATTATTTTTGTTCTTAAACTTTTCCGCTTTTGAAGCAAAGAAATTGCATTCGTTTGTTGTAACTCAGTGATAAAGATGTTTACACAAGTTGTTGTCATCGAAAATTTAGAATTGCTGGACATTTATCATTTTCCTTTCTAAGATGTTTACTTAGTTGCATATGTTTCGAGTTAAGATCCATTTTCTTAAAAGGATGCCGCGGTGATTTTTCAATCCGAATTTTGTATTTAAACTTAGATTCTACAATGAGCAATAAAATTATTGCTTTTTACCGCGATCTCCCAAGCATTTAATGAAGGGAGTTCTTCAACCTATTAAATAACGACACTGTGCTGTAGAGAATTAGTTTCAGGAACGGAAATAGAAATTTACTGAACAGGTGAATTGGGAAATGTTTTGGAAAGATAAAATTACCGTTCGATAGGTGCAGGAACTTTTGTTCTGTTTTGAGAGAACCGATCAACTTCTTTTTATTATTTTTTTTTGCGGGATCGAGTCATCAAGTAAGAATTGGATAATCTTAAATCCACTACTCTCAAAACAATATGAACGAGTGAGATAATGCATGATTGTTCGTTATTAACTCGCGGTAATCTTATCCTCGGAATCTTCACAAGATATACACAATTTGGAAAGTTATAACTCCTTCACATCTCCTGAATATCACATGTTCCTTTGGTCTGTTGTTGTACAGAAGCGTCAGCTGTCACTGTGTTAGTTTTCGCACCATCCATGTTAAACTTGTCCTTATTTACAGAGACGTTCGAAGTCTTTGGACAGAATTGAGAATAAGTTTATGTTAGAATGGCTCGACATACATGTAGGGTAAGCATTGTAATAGAGGAAGTGAAGATATCCTTTTGATAGTGGCCATCGTAAAATCGCGCTAGTTTTATACTAATATCCTCTTAAATACGGAAACAGCGACTCGTTTCAGTTGAAAAGATAGTTTATCATTCGAAAACGCTTGAGGTGGGCGGGCTTTTTCAAGGTAAATCACCATTCGTTTTTTGTTACAACAATTTTTTTTCGTTGAATTTGCTTTATTTTTGCCGTTGTCGAGTTTGGGAGAAGGACTCTTACTGTGTGTAATGTTTGTGTATCCTCGTGCTTCTCTGTATTCGTATCTTGGTCGAGTTTACTTTGCTGTTTTGCGGCCACCTTTAAGGTTTGCATTCTAAAACAGGTCCTCTTGAATTTTATTTTACACTTGTATGCTTCTGTTTGACAAGTGGCGAAGAGTTTTGCACACAATTTCCTGTGTTTTCTCACAACACAGTCTATACAGCTGACAACAGGTGCTTCCATTGGCTCAGATGCGTTTGTTTTGTTTCCACTGATTACCGGCCTTTCGGTTTGTGAGAGTGACAGTGCACGAAAAATCCACCTTTCTTCGCCTTTATTTCTGCTGTTTCACGCACAAACACATGACTGCTTGTATAATTGGCATTGTTTACTCAGTTGTTGCTAGGCTTTTGTTCCGCAAATGGTCGGTAATTGAACAAAATTATGTTTGATAGAAATTGTGCTGGTTGTTTCTTCAGCTGCGCTCCGTGTGTATGTCAGAATTATTGCTCTATCTCGAGAGACTAAGACCGTTCAGTCAACGGTTTGAGCGACAGGTTGACTTCTATTGGAGATATTTCTCTTACATATCAATTGTTCCAGAGCTTAGTATCAACTGAGGTAAGCTTCAAATGTGGCTGATTTAGCGAAGTTCACCATCTTCGTAAAGTTTTTCATCAATGCACAACTGAATCAAAGAGAATCCTACAGTTTCTATTTCCTGGGTATTGTTCCTTACTCTCTCCCTTTGTCTCACAGCCTGACGCACTCTCAAAGAAATAAGACCAGAAATGAAAATGCTTCTTTTAGTTTGTGATCAAAAGTGTTCAATCCGACGTTTGCAGCTCAGAGTTGCAGAAAAATCGCCGTTTTCATTTTCGCCAAAGCAAATATCGTTTCAACGATGTAAACTGGCGGAAAAATTCAACATGTTTTACTAATTTCAGAGGGCCGTTTTCAATTAGTCTCGATCTGAAGGGCGCGATTATAGTGTAATAAACACGTGCGGTTTATGAACGATTTGGTTGTCAAAGAATATCCAGTTTACTAGATTAAGAAACGGTTCGAAATAGCCCTCACAATTGCAGTGATGTGAGGACACCGTCATTTGCTCTGATTTGTTGTTAAAATAATTATGCTGTTTCTTCGTCCCACAGTTTGATTGTATATATTTTGTGTTTATACCAAAATCCCGAATCCTGGTGAGAAGTTAAAGTACACCATTAAATTAATGCATCTTAGGACGTTTTTAAGATAAAACTTTTACCGAGTAGAATATGACAAACTTGAGCCATTTTAGACCTTTATCTTCCTTCTACTTGCTTATAAAGTTTATAAAATACATGTAATAAAAAACAGGAAGCGAGTCCCACTTCGAGTAAACCACGAAAAACCAAACCAAAACATCTTTGCTCAGAGATGGAATATATCTTATGTAGAGCTTGTAAAACAACAGAACAAATCAGAAATCAGTTCGCTGTATTTTAGGATTTATTGCCAAAACTGCTTGTTAGCGTAGCACAACTTTACAACAAAAAAACCATCGACTTCAGTGGACAGTCTCGTTTTTTTTAGCGTGGGTTTTCGTTGAATGACCGTATGAATAAGTTGGTCAGTCATTGTTTAGTAAAAATCTCACCGAGAAATATGTCTGCAGGATACCACCAGAATTGTCACGAGCCCAATATTCCTGCTTCCGCCCTCGAGTTCGATGCTCCATGGATGTGTGTCTATTGCACCGTCGGAGAGGTCTGTCCCTATCTCACAAATCCCTTTGAGGCTCGTCCTTCCAAGAGGGGAACCAAGAAAAGACGAATTGAAACGGTAAAGTGAAATCTCTCTCTCGCTCTATTTAATATGCATGAACTAAACTTTATATAAACAGAAATTTAGTTGTCGAGTGCTGGTAAATTAAATGTTTTGCAAATGAATTTAATGCGTGAAAATGCTTATTACTTAGTGCCATACACACACAATTTCTGATAATCATACCACCTTTGTAGCTGCTTCTATCACAGTCACGTGAATTTCTATATATTTTTGGTAAAGCCAGTAAAGGTTGAATTTTGTTTGCATATATCTTCTTTTATGTTGTTCTTCAGTCAGCCTTGCTGTCGAAATGTCTGAAGTAGTTTTGAATTTATGACGCCTTGTAGTGACAATACCACTGAAATTGTCAAAGTCAAAGCTACGCTATTAGAAAACGCGATCAGGCTGATTACAGATTTTCTTTTTATATAAAGAAAAAAACAGGGATTTTAAAAACATTTGAAAATCTATTTTTTAAAACATTCGAATACACTAGAGACAGTAATTCGATTTATTCGCACTTGAGCAACCTCGCTATAATTGGAAGTTGTTGTGCTTGCAAACTTTTTCATTTTAATAATAGGGCTCAGGATGTTGGGACGTTCCGGTCGTTAATTTGTATTGTTTTTAGTAATATTTGGCTCCGTTAAAGTTGAGTTGAATGGTATTGTTGAGGGGTCATTAAACCAAACAGATGGCCGGATGTCGCCTTCAAGGTTTCAACCGTCAAATCTATACATACAGTGCAAGAATAAGACTGCATCTATATACACAGTAGTGTGCCGCGATAGGATTCTTTATAAGAATTTCTCGCACGCAGTTTACTCAATTTGAGCAATTGTGCTGTTAAGCGGAAAACAAAATCCCCGGATGTCCTATACACAGTTAATGGCAAACTTTATTTCCTCAAAGCGTCAATCATCCAATCGCAAACTTCATTTGTTTTCAAAAAACCCATATTGACAGTTATCCTATTTTTCCCCTCATTTATTGCGTGCTAGGCCCCAAAACAATCTCCCCCACAAAGTACAAGGGGCAGAGCCGTGTTCGAGAATTTATTGATAACAGTCTCAAAAATGCTTTTTCTCGTAATTTTTTCTGCCAAATACAGCCTCGAAGAAGCACCACAAGACTAAACTTGTTGTGAAAGGAGTTTGTAATTGTTATAGCCCGTCGCCTCCGTGCAAAGCGAGTTTTCAACTTTCTACTGAAAAGGCGTGGAAATCAGCGGGCAACTCAATTTAGTATACACCCCGCAGAAACTCGGAAAAGAAATAACATGAAAACGAGAATATTTTCAGTTTTAGTTTCCGCGACTGATGAAAGCTTTCCGAATGCAACTCATTTGATGAGTTAGCACAGCAGTAAATTTCTGACATTTTGAATTCAAATAAGGAGAGTTTTTGTTTGATGGCCTAATACTTCAGTCTTCCGGGAAAATCAGAAAGAGTCGAAATTGATTGCGAGTAATTTCAAACTAAATAGCTCGATTTTCGTAGTATATTTGAATTGATGGAAGTGGTTCTACTGTTCAAGAGCTTGTCAAGCACCCAAAGCGGTTGAAAAATTGCTCATTTTTCTTTCATTTCCGTCATGTTAAATTTGTTTTTCTCTTTCCGTTCGGCATACTAGTTGTTGACGGCACTCATAGTTTTGTATATATATAGATATGTACTGAAAATATATCACCACAACCCCCCTTTTCTCTATTATTTTTCGGAAAACTCTTAGAATATCAGTTTTTATTTCAATTTGTTTTGTTTTTGTTTCTAAACCACGGTGTTTTACATTTGAGTTTTACAAAATACATTGATCATAAGAAATAATACTAATAATATAAGAAAATGTTCAGACAAACAAAAGAATGAATAAAGCCATATACTGAAGTATTGAATTAGATAATAACATCTAACTCGGACTGTATTTAGAAATATAAATTTATGTCGGGTCATGTTTTTTTTATGTTGTTTATTATGTCTGGACTTATTCTGTTTATGTCAGTTCTACTTAGAATTCTAATCGTGCTCGACAGCTTGTTTAATCTGTAAAACTTTGTTTCTATGACACCAAAATTGAATCTTCATTTACTTAAGTTTTAATGAAATCCGAAGAAATCGTCTTACTTCCCTCCTAAAGTCTAATTCGAGGGGAAGAGTTTTGGGGGGGGGGGGGGGGGGGGGGGGGGGGGGGGGGGGGGGGGGGGGGGGGGGGGGGG
>JAOEHT020062216.1:0-13734 GCA_025448195.2 Parazoanthus atlanticus | reverse complement strand
GTGTCCTTCTTGTGACGATGGAGCGGCTGCGTTGTTGTGATGACGGATGGTTTGGTAGATCTTCACATAACATGTTACATTAACCAGACTAGCAACAGTAATGAATATAACGTGTACACCGACATAAAACGTGGATGCATTTGCACTAGAAAACACAGGTAAAATAATTGTTGGATTAGCAGGATAGGGTCGGAACTTAAGTCCCAAAATAGGCCAACCAACACAAATTATAATTGCTGATACAATCCAAGCGCTGGCAACCATGACTGCCGAACTTTTCTTGGAATAAATGGTACGGTACAACGTTGGTCTAACAACTCGGAAATATCTGTTGATTGCCAGCAACATCACGGTCAGCAATGAAATTCCTGCCAAGACAAAGCCGCAGTATCCGTAGATCTCCAATCCGAAGGATCCGCCAAGCCACTCAATCTGCTAGTGAAGCGGAAACTTTAAGGGGCATGACCAAGACTGCCATGAGTAGGTCGGTGAGGGCCAGCGACAGTATAAAGTTGTTGGTGACGGTGCGAAGCGAGGTGTTTCTGTAAAGTGCTACACAAACTAGCGTGTTACCCACAAGGGCTGTGAAATCCAGAGCGAGAAAGATGCAAGACTCGACAACAACTAAAACAATACCCCTAGAAGAGGCACCAAATGAAGCATTCTTCCATGAGGTCGGCTGCGTACTGTTGTTCATAATTCGTCCAGAAATTGCCTGCTTCTGCTGCTTCTAGTAGTTAAAGTTATTGATCGATTGACTTCGCAGCTTGCGGATACGTCGACATCTCAAGTTCTTCTCTGGAATACCTGAAAAGCTGACTTTTACTACTCAAATGATCTGGAAGAAGGAAGTCAGTCACTGTTCTAAATGTTCTTTGTTCCAAATTTAGCAAGGAAGCCGTGTTTTCAGAGACGGTTCCTGAAACAGTTTGCTAAAAAGTAACGTTCGATCTTTTACTGCAGTAAAGTTTAGTCGCTGTGCTCTTCCCACTTAGGTTTGCATGTGGTTGTTGTCTTTCTATTCTGTCGGAGTTTTTCCGAAACTAGGAATTAATGAAACTGTTTGCGCAGTCTCAGTGAGCGGAACTTTGTGTTGTTCTGTAGGCAGCTGTTCAGCTGTCTCGTATCATGCAGTCCGCAGCGAACGCCGCCCTTTTGTCTCGCGGCTGAACTAGCCGGCTTGTTTTTGTACAGCAGCTGGTAGCATTAAAATAACCGGGAAATAGTGAATTATTATGGTAATATGATGATTCTTGTTAATATATGATGCAAGAGAACTTCTGGTTATTTAGTAGTTGCTTTTTTAAAATTTTGCGAGGTATAATATTGTTTTTTGTCAGTAGTAATAGTTGTCTATTTTTAGGCAAATAATTTGATAAATTTTGCGCTCCTTTCCCTGAAGCTAAAACACTTCTTCTAAATAAGAACGTTTGATTTTGGAGTGAGGATAAACGTTCTGAATTGCTTTAGGATTTAAGCCTCAAAAATGCAACTTGCAGTATCTCTAGTCCAATTATTAACACATATTTTGACGATATATGGGTGACGTCATCATTTATGATTTATGCGAAATTAATTCTGCAAATTAAAGTTGGAATCAGAAAACGGGATTTTCTTTAGACAAAATTTGTTCTAATTTCTTCCTTTCTATTTTGTTCTTTATTTTCTGCAATTTTGCTAAAATAAAGAAATATTTGAAAAATCCAAGAAGGCGGCTAAGTTGGCGGACATGTGAAAAGGATAGCAACAGTTAACATTAGCAACAGTTCTTAATTAAAACTTGATTATATTATCGATTAGTTATCTAATTAACATTAACATTAATTAACATACTACAGCTATGCAAAATTATCTCAAGGTAACTAAAATGTGACACAGCAGGTGGTATGAAGAAGTAGTTTACTTTTAAAGGGAGGAAGCATTTGTGGTAAACAAGTAAAAATGCATTGTAGTAAAATGTTTCGCTGACTGTACCTTAATAACAAACACATTTAGAAAATCGATGCTTCAGTCTTTTGCTATTTACAATAAAATAAAAGGTGAAGATTAATTTGGGTTGGTAAATTAGTTGACTAACTGAATTCGATGAGTACCCATAAGAAGATACCGCTCATTATCTTCTCATGACATTCTCCTTATTTGGTAGTACTGATTGATCCAAAGTAAATCAGCCTCGGGTGGTATGTGGACAGGTGGGGTTTGTTTGACGGGTAAAGCGAGTTGATGCGTCACTGGTTTCAACAGGCGAGAAGTGAACAAAAAATAATTGTGAAGAAAGCAGCACATCCTCATTAAAGTTCTTTTAAAAGCGAGGGATAACTTTCCAAATTAGGTTTCTAAACCTCTTTTGTTGCTGCGCTTGCATTTACTTATTTATTATATATTCATATATTGTAGATATTTCATATATTTTAATGCATGTAAATTGAGCACGTCTGGTGCTCTTTCTTTTCCAAAATAGACTATTAGTATTAGTATTAGTATTAGTATTAGTATTAGTATTAATATTAGTATTGTTGCATTCTGACAGACCATTTTGGATAATCGGAAAACTCTACAAAAGAAGTAGCTCGTCCATAACTCTTGTTGTCATCAATTTTGTTTTGGCTTGTATTTTAGAGTGTGTGTGTGTGTGTGTGTGTGTGTGTGTGTGTGTGTGTGTGTGTCTCCTTCCTACCACCTTGGGGGAGCATAGGTCATTTACTGTGTATTTCCAACGGACACGATTTTGGTCCATCCTCTCTAGCTGACACCCTTTGATGCCACCTCTGCTTCCGCTTCACTACGCCATGTGTTTCGTGGCCTTCCGCGTCTCCTTTCCCCCCTGAAATTCCATGTTAAAATCTGCTTTGTTATATGTTCTCCGGTCTTCCTTAGAGTATGTCCTATCCAGGTCCATTGTTTCTGCTAATGATCTGTTTCACTGGATTTTGACCAGTTTTTTCCCCAAAGGTCTTCATTCGTATTAATTCAGGCTACCAAATTCTCAAAATTCTCCTTAAGCACTTGTTTACGAATCCCTGGACTTTCCTCATCATGGCCTTTATTTGTGGTCCGCCATGTCTCTGCTCTATTCTTTAGAGACGACCATTAATATGTTTTCGTAGTTTCAATTTTTATCGGTTAGTCTCATCGACAGCGCTAGCTTTAGATTTGATTGCTTAGAACAAAAGATACCTACAAATTCTCAATGCCGACAGTATGGAAAACGTGAGAGAGGCTTTGTCATTTTCTAGTTGGTAGAGCGCAGTCTCGTAGATATCCATTTCTTTAAACTTCCTTTTGATCTGGATTTTGTAATGAATTTTACTGGATACTGAAAATGTATTTGAAACACCTACTCGGTAGAACAAAATGAATACTTTCTTAATAACAATATGTGTAAAGTGCAGTTGAATTTAGAGTTTACATATTTTAGGGCTATCGGAAAGGTAATTATGTTCATGTTCTTTCAAGAAGGCAAAGGTGGTTACTTGCAATTGTTTATAGCAGTTGTTTAAAACGTAAGGAAAACGGTAACTATAACGACAATTACAATGACAATGATAATGATAATGATAATGATCATGACCACGACCATGAAAGTGATGCTATGTAACTATGATCTTGAAAGTGATGATGATGATGATGATAATGCAGAAAATAAGATGATTGTGATGATGCTGATCATATTGATGAAGATGAAATGATGATGAACAATATGACACTAGCGTCATACTCTGGCTGGGATTTCACATGTGGTCAGTGAAGTTGCGCTGCGGATCGGATCACGTGTGCCCGTTATGCATTCCTATTGGTCGCCGCTTTCCATTTTGGCGCCAAAAGAGCGGCCAAGGTTACCTGCCCGTACCAGACCCTGGCGGCCAATATCGACCAATACCTCGTCCCAGGGAAAAATAAAAGCTAAAATAAACCAGACAGAATACAGAATACAATTTAAAAGCAAAAATTAAGGTGAAATAGCGAAATTAATTGCTAAATAACAATAAAATAAATTTAAAAGCAAAAATAAAAGCGAAAAAGCGAAAATAATTGCTAAATGGCCGCAATGGTACACTCGTACAAACGCCCTTACCTCGGATTGAATGAGTTATAACTCTTTTTGGCATCGAATCTTGAGGAGTTGCAAAGACTGAGATCTCAAATTTTGAGGCTCTCTGTACTTTTAACTTGCCGCATGAGTTCAGTATGTACGCAGCTGATTTTATTGCCTCGAGATCACAGGATCATTTGGGGAGGCTTTCGCTGTTAATTACTCTTATACTTGAAGCGAAAATAAGTAACATTTGTGTTCAACACAAAAAAGAAATTTTAATTTAAAAGAGATGTGTTTCATCGTAGTTAAAGTTTCTCTTATCAGGATTTTTATTTATTCTGCGGCTGCACTGATAATGATCTCAGGAAATTTAATACAGAAAATTGCACTCTTAATGTAAAACTCTTTGATAATGTAGACAGTTGTGCGCGGTTTGTCTTCTTCCGTCCTGGTGCGTCTTGTATTACAAAGAAACCGATTGAATATATTTTAATCCTCTCATTAATAGCTGAAAAGATTTCCGAAGTCAGAAATTTATATGAGCTGGAAACTACTAAAGTCTGCGCCTTTTACGAGTGTATTTGAAAGAAGCGAAATATTAAACTATAAATATTCTCCATTTCGGCACGAACATAATTTAACTATGAAAATGACTGAACTGAATGTAGATTACAGAAAGGATCCGATCCGATTGACAACATGAGAATAATCCTGAATAAGGCAATTTCACTGAAAAATCCGTGAAATGTATATCTTTAAAATTAATGTAATTTGAGTTGATTCTGATCTTAAGTTTTACAGAAACAGTTTTTGAGGGCCGAATGTTTCTGAAGAACGGTGATATAATAACAGTAAATACAATTAATAAGGTTTAAACAATTGCCAAACGTAAATGCAAGTGGATACAAGCCAGTGCAAGTTTTGACCTTCAAACCGGAGCTCAACTTGCGCTTAGTTTGGCCACTGATGAAGAACTTCCATGAACTTGCGTTCAAATTTGAGCTCGTTCAAAAGCGATACAAGTCGATGGAAGTCTATGCTAGTTGATGATCAGACACGTTGAACGCAGGTTCAATAAAACGTGCACTAACTTGCGCTGGCTTGTATCTAACTTTGACCAGGCTTTAAAATAAAGTTTTCTCCCTCACATATGCGAACGAAAAGCACATTTTACAGAGGCACTCATGAAGTCCTGGTATAAACGACAAGCAGATATATCAAGTTGTCCAAGTTCAATTCGGCCTGGTATTGCAACTCAGTCTCAGATAGACTATAGCAAAATCAACCGTCAAGAAAACCGCAAAAAGATTCTTTTTCCTAAGACAACTAAAATGTGCACCTGAAAATCTCATCAAGTCAAACTCAGACCTGCGCCCCTCAAGCGCTCCACCACAGTCTACAATGCACGGAGTCTCAGCCCGTCCACGGAACGTTATGCGAATCATTTACAATGTCCCATATATTCAAGTCCTAGCTCTGTCCGGTCTCACTTCTCTTTAATTCTGGTTTTAAGTCGCAAGTTTTGAAACACAAAAAACTTACCTTACACAAATATTAAGATGATATTAAAATGTAGATTCAGAAGGAAATCTTAGCCCCCCTTGTATATCCCGCTTTGAATCAGTCCAATTTAAGTTATATTTAAAAAAGTATTATTGTCATTTACGCAACTCAGTTTGTTTTTTTGATATGAACTGCTATGTAA
The DNA here is from genome assembly GCA_025448195.2 of Parazoanthus atlanticus. Taxonomy (NCBI): domain Eukaryota; kingdom Metazoa; phylum Cnidaria; class Anthozoa; order Zoantharia; family Parazoanthidae; genus Parazoanthus; species Parazoanthus atlanticus. Next base: position 7,993 of record JAOEHT020062216.1, on the reverse strand, counting down.
ACTTATGAATAAAATAATCTATCTAATCTATGTGAACTATCTCTCTCTATCCAAATCGATGAAGATGGAGGGAGCAAGGGCTGTGACGGCAAAGTGATCCCAATTTGATAAACACGACCTGACAACTCCTAGTTTTAGTTAAAGCCGGCAACACAAAGGAATATAAACCTAAGGCCGCTTTATGCATACTGAGGGATTGTTCCAGCATATTCATGAGTCTGGTTTGAGAGATATCGGTTGCCACGTGCTACTATCAACAACGAGTCTTACAATCGGTTGTCACATTACAGTTTCCGTGTGTTCATACGAGAAAAATAATATGATTACGTTTGTAACTCTTTTCCAGTCGGCTTTTATGTATAAAGTCGAAAAGTGGTAATTAAGGTACCTTTCAAAGTACATTTCCACAAACGTCTTTGTTTAACCCTATCTTAACCGGGCTTTTTTTGGCGATGCACAGCCCGGACGGAGGGAGGGGGCATTGGACCCCCACCGTAACTCCCTTATTATTGAACCTAAGCTTATGAAACTTGGCACAATTAATAATGTACTTTATTTCAGTAGTGAGGGTTCATAATTGGCTATGACGTCATTATGACGTAGTTTTAGCTATTTTGTCGTATAAGTTTAACAGTGTTTGGCTAAACCTTTCTTTTTCAAAACAAATTATAGAAAAAATCTTTAATAATACAAATTAGAAGTTGCAACTTTGATTGAGTACAAAATAGTCCAATTGGAGTTTAAAATGACGTACTAATGACGTCACCGTGACGTCATATTTTGTGTTACTGCCACTGCTTCTCCCACAATTAATTACTGGCTTTATATTGTTATGAAAAAACCACATAGGGAGGGGTTGTTATCCCCCGGAAGGATAGGGCTCCAAGAGCCGAATACACGAAAACGGGACCGAGCCTTTGCGAATGCACACAATCACGAGTAAGAGCGGTTGGAAGAAAGTAAGAACTGATAAAACGAACACATTAGAAACTATGAAGTCGAGTTTCTCTTGACACCAATCGGCGAAATCACCTTGTTTATGTAATATATATTCTGAAACAGTTATTCGGCTTAATTTCGGTAAATAGTAGCTTTTAGAATTTTCCCGCGATGTCTCTCATCTCGGCGAATATTCCGCCACTATTCCTCCATTTCAGAGAATAATAATTCTTAAATATTATTTTATAGAGAATATATATAAATATTTTAAAGTTAGTTTTTTCTTTGAGGACCCCCATGAAAGTCACCCTTGTTGCTGAAAATCGCGAGATTGTAACCAGATCTGGTCAATTAAAATTGTATATAAATAAAAAATGTATATATTTAAAAAAAGTTTTTTTCTCCCATTTGCGCTTAGCCATTTCAAATAAATAAGTAATTTAAGTGAATTAGATACGGTTTTTCTGCACATCTTTGTTACATACATATATACATACATACATACATACATACATACATGCATACACATAGTATATACATACATATATATAATACACACATCCATCCATCCATCTAGCCATCCATCCATCCATCCATACATACATACATACATACGTACGTACCTACCTACCTGCATACATACACACATACATACATACATACATACGTACGTACATACACACATACGTACGTACTTACATACATGCATACATACATAAGTTTTACTCAATCTGCAAATAGTACGTTTCGTTCTTTGAGGACTAATCATTGCAGCTCAGAGGAAGATTTTGAAACTGAACTTTTGCATATCAGAGTCCTCAAACTCAAAATAGGGAGCTATGCATAATGCACACGAAGACAACAGAAGTATAGCACAATTCCATAATCAGAGTGCTTATATACACACATACATACATACATACATACATACAAACATACATACATACGTACATACATACATACATACATACATACATACATACACACATACACACAGAGAAATATACACAAAAACTATATTTCACTCCGGATTTAAGCGTAGCTCGCACCAATAGATAACACGATAAACAAAAAAAATGGTACAAAAACCTAAAAGTCACTAAATAGATTCTACGACAGTATAGTTTCCTTCACGTTAGACTTAGACAATGCTACGTTTCCAGAGTTATTTTGTACGGTCAGACAGTGATTACAAAACGGAGCAGCCAAATATTTGAAGGACTGTAAACTAAACTTGGTTGTCTTCGCTGATGGAATTTCGAGTTTTCTTTCCCGTCTTAAGTTTATTTATAAGAACTGGTGCCTGGAAGTTCCTATAATGCGACCAAGCCGAGCCGATGTCATGGCTGGCACGCTGTATTTATGACCGCGACGAATAGTATTTATAGCATTTATTTTATCTCCTATCGGCTTCCAAAGGACTGATACCGATCGTTTTATAGTGACTATGGTAGCGACTCTAATGTTTCAAACGGATTTGAAACGTGCTGTACATACGATGTGCTTTTACAACCTTTCATGTGGCCGGAATTGAACACGACAGGTGGCAACGAATGCAGGTTTTCATCGAGTACGATGAGCTTTGTGTGCCTCAGAAACCCACGAAGCCTGCTATATAAAACCAACACTCGGAACGTTTCAAATGTAGTTCTATTAACAGACTGCACTTTAAACATAAAGTAGCAATGTAAATTAGCTCATCTATTGTTTTTCCGATTTGTCGGATTTATGGTTTATAGTTTATTGGACAATGTTAATCATTTCATATTATAGCAAGTAGTTTTGCAAATATTACAACAATTAAAAAACGTATTATAGGAAGGAGCTATTGCATGCTGTAGTTGGTATATTCTGAAGTCTTTTCTGTTTTATTGTTACCTTTTTAATTTAAGGAAGTTTATGTTTCGCTAGGTTAAAATTTTGGTAGACAAGGTTGAAACGCCATTTTGATCAAAGATAATTATGCAAAATATCAAAAGAATTGGAAGATGGCGGTTTTGAGAAAGAGGGCCTTTTACTTAATGAAAGTTATCTTTTCTTTAGCAGCAAATCCTGCATTTTTCAATTTACTTTAACTCTTCTATGCGAACTGATTTGAGTTTTATCACAAGTTTAGGGAACTTGGTAGCAAAAGTAAAGACGTGCAAAATTTCATGCATCTTTCTCAATACGCGAGTAAACCACAAATCAGTATGTTGCCGTTTTCCGCTGTGTAGTTATCGTCTGTGCTGACACTGGACTCATTCCACTGTTTAAAAGGAGCGATTATATGCTTGAGTTTGGCTGTGTAGTTATCCTCTGTGGTGACACTGGGCTGATTCCACTGTTTAAAAGGCGCGGTTATATGTTTGAGTTTGGCTGTGTAGTTATCCTCTGTAATTTTTTTGAAGAGAACGAAATAGAAATGCTAGTTGCCTTACTTCAGCTTAAAGTTTGATTTTCGAGGGCGACTAAAATAGCCACTGACACTTGAGAGCACAAGAAACTAGTGGCAATAAAAACTTCTGAACCGTAGTGAGGGAAGAAAGACATGAAAATAAACCGATAAAGTAGCCTCAAAAAGCTATAACTGTACCAGTTTCACAGAAGAAGAAATGCAAAATTTCAAGCTCGAAATGGAAGCGAAGAACGGTAGCACGACAGCTGAAGAACGTTTGACAAAGTAAAAGACCGTAAACAGCAATTCTTTGTTTCAGCTGAATTTTGTTTAACGACTTATTACACCAAGTCAAGCACAGTGGCATGTCCGATGTCCGAATGTCATAGATTCTTTCCAGGAATTTCGTTTGATAACGAGAACGAAAAAGAACTTAAAGAACTACCTGTACGTTTGAATTTGAATCGCTGTGTTTTCGGGCTGTCAAGTAACTGACAAACGTTTCTTGTTCGCGGGGAACAATCGCAACAGCCAAGTGGCAGTAAATAGAAATGTTAATCAGTATACCTGTAAACGATAGCAATTTTCTAGCTTTTAGGTGAACTACCTCTAGTAGGTCTCTTCACTGGTGCAACTTTCAACATTTTGCATCTGACTAGCAGCCCGATGTCAACAATATTTGAAAACAACAGGTAATTCGATCTGCTGATCAACTACCAAAGGTGCTGTTACACGAGGAAATGTTTCGTGCAACTTGTCTCGCAACGCCATAGGTCAGGTAAAGGTAAAACGAAGCTTTATTGACATGATATTTTTGTCAGATATCGTCAAAGCTATATAACAATAACAATAATAATATAAAATACGATTTCTGCTATAGTTGCTACTGCTAATGTATACATTGCAGTTATCTATTTACTAATCTATGAGTGCGTTCCTTTTGCAAAATCCAAATCTGGATTTTGCGTTCCATTTGTCACTTTCACCCCAAATCCAATTTTGGATTGTAATCCAAACAATCCACCCTCGATCTTGGATTGTTTGGATTAAATCAGCATCTGGATTGAGATTTTCTGCGTTTTTGCGTTCCATTTACCAATCGAAAATCGGATTTTTGTCTTGTCACGTGATTTCTGCAGTCATTTGCGCGGCGATCTATCATGGAAGACCCGAATGATCCAGGTAAGCGAAATGAATTTTCAGCATTTCATAGCTTTAATTCTTCGTAATATCCAGCGAAACTCTAGCATAATATACCTTGTTTTGCTATCAGAAGATACAGTAGCCGAACGTCTGCTGATATTTCAAACAGTGCAAATTGATACGAGGAATGTATCTGTTGTTAATTGTTGATCGCCAATCTGTGATGGCTTTACGGCAAAGATTTCTTCTTATTAGGCGGAATATGTGCGAAACAATTTGAGTTAGACAACATTTTAAGGGAACAAATACCCCACATTTCTGAAAAAACTTTAGTAATGCATCAAACGTAGATTTGGAATTTTCCGTACTAACCACACCGCTGACCAAATAAGTCGTACAAAGTTTTCGAAAAATCTGGTTTCGGATTTTGCGTTCTATTTGTTCCAGAAATCCATAAAATCGACATTTGACAATCCGGATTTAGATTTTACAAAAGGAACGCACTCTATATCTGCTGGTGGTGGTGGTGGTGGTAGTGGTTTCTTTTGAAAAGCACTGATTAATGAACTTTATTTACGCGTTGCAAAACGACATCTCTGTTTTCAGTTAGAAAATATCGTTTGCAATAACTCGTTCTCATCTATCTTGTCTAAAAGCGAGAAAAGTTGCAGAAGGGGTGTTAAACGGGGCAATGGCTCCTGCAACTTGAAAACAATAGCTGCAATTGTTGCGAAAAGCGGAACCGAATTCTACTTTAGCTGCAACTTGTCTCGCAGCGATTAGGGGGTGTTACACGCTGCAATGGCTCGTGCAACTTTTTTCGCAATGGCGATGACAACAACAACAACAACATCTTTGTTCCATACATGTTCAAATAAGTAGCAAATAAAATTTAATACGATCCACGTTTTGTATGGGGGTCACCTGGAATAACTAAAGAGCTAATCGTGCCAGGTGACCCAAGCAGGACAGTTACTTTACGGGTAATCCAGTTGCGCGACAATTTTGTACGAAAAATTGCCTCATGTGACAGCACCTTCAAAGCGATGCACAATAATATATATAAACTTAATCGGCTAGTTTTTGAAAGTTTTCAACTCTTGAACATTTGCTAACAAGTGCACCCATTTGACAACTTTCAAAAGCACATTGTTCATAATAGTAGTAACTACTTACAGTTACTTGCTTAGCCGATTCATTCTCTAAATTTTTCTTCGTCTTTCCGAAAGTCAAACAGCCTCGTACAATTACATTGTTGAAATCACATGTTTTAAAGTCATGCCTCAAAATGTTTACATCCAGTTCAGTTGTCTGCAAGTGTAAGCACTTTCAAATTTCAATTTAGGGTCATTGACAGAACATTTCAGATGTTAAATTGAAGGGAAAATGCAGTAATTCTAGCAAAATGTTGCAAGCAAATGCGTACCCATTTGACACAGCTTTGCAAAAGGCAGAAACTTTCTTACCGTTTCTTGTTGGCGATACGCGCGTGGAGTCAACTCAGATTTCTTTTCAAGATTCGTCCCTGCTATGCGATTCAATCAAAATTTATTGCCTGTCTCGGGAATTCCACGTTAAATTTCACTCGAAAAATTATATTGCACTCATCGCTAAAGTTGCGATTCGTGCTATATCATTTTTCTTGTGAAATTTACTGTGGAATCCCCTTGTCAGGCAATCAATTTTCCTATAGTATTCTTCAAGGTCAAATATGCCCTCGGCTGGTAACTTGGTCTCAAACCTATTAAATCCTAACTTGTGCTCTTACTACTACTTATCAACTGAGGAAACAAATGGCCAAGGATTATTTTTAGATCCCCGAAAAAGAAAGTACCGATACTGTACAGCTACCATAAATGGTAATAATTATCATTATGATACAAACATATGTTAATCAATCCAATATGTGGCTACCCACCAGAGCCGAATTACTGAATATTGAAGGTGTTCCAAAAACATAGAAGTTTTTTTTACCAGACTCCAATGCGTGTTATATGCTGTAAATGGCGAGAATCGATTGATGCAAGGAACGCCTGGTGGACCGAAATTGTGAAAGCTAGTAGAAACGAATGAACGAAGCGTCTTTTCCTCGGGTTTTATTCGATGTTTTGGTTATTTCATAGAGGAAAAATTGCAAAAGCTATGCAACTCCTTCTTCATAAAGAAGGTATTTAGTATCTAAATCCATAATTTTTGATAATTTTTCAAAATTTTGCAGAAATGTTCTCAGGATGCGGTGGATGCGGATTTTATTGTAGGATGCAATTCCGTACTACCGCATCCTGTCAGAGGCCAGGGTACATACATGTACATTAGTAACACAGGGTATTTAAAGAACTTACCTAGCTCTGCCTTTGTCTTCTCTAAAGCTGCCAAAAAGTCCTTAGTAATATTCTCATCATTTAGACCTTGCGAACCTCTGAATAAACTGAAACAAAAGGCAAGCAAAAAAGTGTCAACCTGTAGTTCCAGCAAGTCAACCCAAATTTTTTAGTAAATTAATGACCAAGGGTTTAAATACAAGGCATTTACTACTGTCATGTCTGAGGCCTTTTTTCACCACAGTTTTACTCTATCTGAATGAGAGTCTCCAGCCCTGAAGAAACTTTCAGCTCCTACATTGCCTGATCCAACTCCATATTTTAAAACCACTGATGACACTTGTAGGTTTTCTTGTAGTCCCTATAAACTTCCGAAAATTCAACTGTGCACACTTGCAAAGAAAAATAAAAATATCTGGCAGTAGATGTAATTGAGTTGGAAGGAAAATATTTATAAAATAATAATAGCCAACAATTTTTAAAAATTATCAATCTACCGGCCCTAAAACTTTTTTTGCTGGTTACTGCAATCACAGTGCTTTTTACTGGGCCTAAGAACCTCATACCACTAAGACAAAAGCCTAGTTGAGGACAGGTTGTACGCCCTTATGGAATTAGACAGTAATGCACATTACTATTTGATGTCAGTGAATTGATATAAAGTTATAAAATATTAATATTATATATATATATATATATATATATATAATTATATCTATATCTATATCTATATCTATATCTGTATCTGTATCTGTATCTGTATCTGTATCTGTATCTGTATCTATCTATCTATCTATCTATCTATCTATCTATCCATCTATCTATCTGTCCGGATTTTGAAGAATGAACCCGCCCATCGGGCTGGATCAAAAGCTCCCCACTTATTCGATTGCCCACCTTACCGCGAATGAATCCAGTCAGGCCAGGTCCAGGATGCCCAGAGATCCTCTAAGCCTCACTCCAAGCTGCCTGCCTGGGTCTAAAACAAAAGAAACAAAAAGAGACACTTCAGCTATAATAAGGCCCATTAGGCATTGGAGATTAGGGAATAGACAGAAAATCAAGCAAATCAAAATCTGTTACTGTTCCCACACCCGAAAGCCGGCATGCCTGAAGTCAACACTTTCTGGCAGCAAAACATCCCCCGAGACTAGCCCCATGTCAGTTGGGTTGGCAGAGTTGCCCCTAACAGCAGGCCCCTAGGGTACAAAAG
>JAOEHT020062112.1:0-13734 GCA_025448195.2 Parazoanthus atlanticus | reverse complement strand
GGGGCATCAGTGTCAACTGTACTCAAATTATTCGATACATATAATAAGATAATTAAATTATTTTTTTATTATATGTATTTATCATATGTTTTTCATTTACTCCACTTCGGATTTTTAGAATTAAGGTAAAATGAAGTTTTTTATATCTGTACAGGTAATCAACGTTATGCATGCAGTTATCATGGCGAAACAAACTGACTTAACTAGTATGTGGAACGTCGAGAGACTAGACCAACGACTTAAAATCCCGGTCCACGGACAATGTGGTGAAACTTGGCCACACAAAGTTTAGCCCGGCCCCAGCTCGTGAGGACGGGTATTGACCCAGGAGATCATGCGCCCTGTTTCTCAAAATTCGATTAGCATTTTCTGATTCATGTAGGACTAAGTCAAATTTTGCATTATATTTCCTGATCTAGGAAACGTCAATCCATGGATCGATTATAATTGTTGAAATACTGATATGAAACCTGGTTCAGTGAGTGATAAATTACAGCTGAAATAAACGTCATTAGGAGCAGGCGTAGCCCAGTTGGTTAGTGCGCGGCCTTCGGAGCTAGAGGTCCCCGGTTCGATCCTCGGTGACTCCAACGTCTGTTTAGACTTTCTTCTGATCCGTGTAGCTTTAGCTTTAAATACCCGTAAAACGGAGCGCTGACAGAGGATGGGGGTAAAGTGCGCACCGAGGGCCACAAGTTTATCAGTTAATTGCTGTCACGTGTTACCCTCGTTAAAGAAAGTCGCTTTACCTTAATGTTTACCTTTAGGGGCTAAGCCAAACCGCAGGTTATATTTTCTTAAATATAAGAACCCAAGATTCATGTTAATTGATCTGGTTCTGGGACTAATAAAATGTGCAAATTTCGCACGTATGTTTGGTATTTTGTATCTTGTCTAAGACAATACTAAGCAACATCGCGGGATAATTTGTATTATAAGGGATGTTTAGTTTGTGAGCTCATGGTTTTGTCACGGTACGTGGTAGTCACCAGTAACTTTTCTATAAACACTCACTTCCACTGGTTCGTGATCTCTCAACTATAACCGAACTATGCTAGAGGGCTTTGCAGAAGATGGCGGAAATCTTAAACCTTAGTTAGCACAGACATGATCCCAAATTAACCTGTGACTACGGTAAGTATAATCTTCCCTGAGTAGACCTGAAAAAGCCTCACTTTTGTCATGTTTAATAAGTGAAGTGTTATGCTTGCTGTCTTGTTACCGTAGTCCATTTGTTAAGTGCAGGTAGTTTGTGTTTTATAAACCAAACGTAGTCAAGCGTTAATTTTGCTTTTTAAGAACTAATCAATGAAGACAAACCACTGAGTATGTTCTTCAGTTACAACTATTGAGTGACATAATAACTAGCTGTTTCGGATTTGTTTCTAATTCTGGCTTTTAGGATATCAAAGTCCTATATTTGATATCTGAAGTTAGACTGTTAGGTTCTCTAAAAAACGTCTTTACTATATATTATGCATTTGTAAGGCTAAGAATCTATTTCAAAATTGATTGATTAATCTGGCTGAAACACTTCCCTACGGAATAATGATTTGACCGGGTTCTTCAATTAGAGGCTTCTTCAACGGTGTTAGAAATTTTCTGTTTTACGAGAATTTCTAAACGAGATAAGCTTCTCTTTAAAATGCTGATGGAATTGAGATGTGTACCACCATGCAAGTATTTTTCAACTAATTCCTCTTAGAAGCCCAAGACCACCTCTTCATGATCAGCTCCGGCCAAGTTGTCCTATCGGGAAGATACCGATTCTCATAACAAAATATACCCTAGCAGGGGTTGGGGTGGGGAAGGGGGTTTCCGATCCTTACCCAAAGATTCCGAAATAATTTCACTGATATGAAAGCTAATTCTTTCGATGCAGGTATCCCTGATATTGTCAAATAGTTTCTATGGTAGCCATATTTTGTAAATAAGATGTCTTGCCGTGACAACAGTTGATGTAAAACAGAATTTGCGATTTTAATAAGATTCATTCATTCAATCATTCAATCATTCATTCATTCAGTCATTCAGTCACTCACTCACTCACTCACTCATTCAGTGAGTCATTCACTCTTTCATTCGTTCGTTCATTCATTCATTCAATCACTCACTCATTCATTCATTCATTCATTCGTTCGTTCGTTCGTTCGTTCATTCAGTCATTCAGTCATTCAGTCATTCAGTCATTCACTCGTTCATTAGTTCATTCATTCATTCATTCGTTCATTCATTCATTCATTCATTCACTCATTCGTTCATTCATTCATTCATTCGTTCGTTCGTTCGTTCATTCGTTCATTCGTTCGTTCGTTCGTTCGTTCGTTCGTTCGTTCGTTCGTTCGTTCGTTCGTTCATTCATTCATTCATTCATTCATTCATGTAGTTGTCTGCTGGAGGCAGTTCCTGGTGAGTGACAAGGAAGATTCACTACATCGAAATAACCTTTGACTTGTGTCAAATATCATAACTTAAATGTAGATGAAACAAAACACAAATACCATTTTTCACAAGGTGGTCTCCAAAGTTTTGGCTTTGTGGCGATGTCTTCGTTCCATTCTGTTACCCTTTGTAAAGCACATGTTCCGGTACAGGGAGAATATTCGCTTGTTGCATCCAAATGAAACAAAAATAAAGACACCTGTGGAGGGAAAACAAATCGAGCGTAAGTCTGAAAACCGTTAGTTAACGATCTTACAAGACAATAATGTATATGAAAAAGAAGTTTGAAAGTTTGGCTGTAGTAAAAGTGTAATAATAATAGTAATGATAATAATTACAATAATAATAATAATAATAATAATAATGATATTGATATTGATATTGATATTGATATTGGTAATAGTAACATGTTCCAATTCCGAACTCAAAAATCTCAATGCGCTTGAAAGTAGTTCTACAATTGACTCTACAATAAGAAATAATTTACTAGTAAAGTAGATAAATATATAGATGATAATAGAAAACTACTTCGAAAAGTCATCAAAACTGCTGTGAAACCTAAGGCAACTTGTGAGCTTTCCTAGATAAGTATGTCTTTAAGGCCGATTTAAAGGCCAAACCTGAATTAGAGGAATAGATAACCCCTTGTATGTAAGACTGCGTGCATAGCTTCCGTGACGCTTGAATGAACCTCCAAACTGTTACTACTGTCGTATTGAACAGTTTAAAATATATTAACACTTTTACATTTTTTCACTTCAACCAATACAAAATTTGAAAGACTGAAATTTGGATATAAAGCTTAACATTAGGTCTACGCAGAACGTATTGCTGCTTTTAAGTCTTTTAAGTCTTTTAAAAAAGATTTGCAGCTAGCCAATGTTTTGTAGCGTATAGAGAACTGAGAGAACGAGTGAAAACATTCTAAAAAGCTTTAAACCTCAGAAACTGAATCACATAAACAGTACGTTGCAGTGGGATGAAGGTAAAGATACGCACGTGTTAGCTGCCATCCGAAGATCGAGACACAGCAAAATATAGAATAAATATATGAAAATAAACCTTGAGGGCGAGGATAAACTCAAAACGGACGGCAAAATGCTTGTCGTGGTGATGTCAGAGCTGTTGAGACACGATCCTTTGTTACTATTACGTAAATACCTCATTGGTTTAACTTGCTGAATCATTTTATGTAAATCCTAGAAATAAGACCTCAAAGTTCTAATGGCAAATCTCTGTCCCAGCCAATGAGTGCTCACTGAACTTTCCGCTATATTAATTTCTATCTATACATTAGTTTGCTGACCACCATTGCCGGAATTAGTCTATACCATAAATCAATTATTCATGATCAATTTCAACCGCTTCCTCAATCTGCAATGTTTACGACAGCCTCGGTCGTCATACAAAATTTTGCTCATTCTCGTACCCAGATCCTACGCGGCCTTCTGTTGCATAGTAATTTTGTGCAATTCCGTGTGCAATTTTATGCATTAGTCTTCGTCGTCCACCTCAGATCCGATGCATATCGTTTAATTATTTTCAAATTAACTAAGAATTAGCAGCATTCACTTGACCGGCCGGGAAATGACAAGTTGTGGCTTTTGCACATAATACGCATGCGCGTGTACTCTGGTACGAAAATTAATTTCGCCTCGTTGCTCAGCAGCCGTTCTTAAGTTGTAACAATCTGAAACCAAATTGATAGAGCGATTTTCATTTGACTTTAAAAACTCGTTTACTACATGTTTACTTTTTGTTTCATCTGCCATCGCCAGGAAAGATAAAAACAGCAACACTTTAGTGGTTTTTAGTCAAACTGTTCGTTTGCCCAGTTACAAAGGAGTTACAAACTATAGCTGTTCGTTCCTAGTCTATTAACAAAAACTTTGTTAGCTGTGTACAGAATCTTGTTCTTCCACAAATCAAAATCAAAACACAGCGTCAAATGAACATGTTCCAAAATCCAATAAAATGGTACGCGCGTTCGCCGAATGTTCAAAGAACCAATCAAAACTCAAGAAACTCGGTTCGCGTTCGACTCGCGTTCGGTTCGCCTAATCAACTGAAAATCCTTTAGATTTCCCTGCAAGCTGTTCATGACTGTATACACATATTCAACATACGGGCTGCTTTCTATGGCGTAAACAAACCCCAGATCCAAGTGGGACCCATTACTGATAACTTACCTTGCAAGCTGTTCATGACTGTATACACATATTCAACATACGGGCTGCTTTCTATGGCGTAAACAAACCCCAGAATCCAAGTGAGGCCCATCACGGACGTTAGTTTCAAGCACAGCACGATCAGAGAGGGCTGAGAACTGTTTGTAACAACTCCACGAGTCCCCTATTGACAAAAAATTACAAAATACTATGAAAAAATTCACATAACGTCCCAGTAGCGGCGTCTTATCTACCTTAATCATGTGTTACACCGTAAAACATAAAATCATTCCGGCTTTACAAGAAAACAACACTTATGATAATACAACTGCAACTCTAATCATAACCGATGAAAAGGGATGTTTTTGATATGATATCGCTCAGTTTTGAGCAATTTGTGACAATTTATACTTTGTATGTGTCTCATTTAAAGTTAAGATTCTTTTATCATTTGGTCAAAAATAGCGTATTCTAGTGAAACACTTGTAGACATTCATTCATTTGTGACAGCACATTTACTTCCCTTAATGCAGGTAAACACTATTGGACGAACTGCGAAACGCCGTTTTATAAAATTTTTAGAACTTTCTTCATTTGTTGCAGTACATTTACTTCCCTTAATGCAAGAAAACACTTTTGAGCGAGCTGCGACTTTGTTGCATTCTCAGATGCTCCGTACGCACGGTGACAGCGTGCACCATGATTATATCGAGATCATACTTTACGGGTTTGGTGTTTACGAGAATAAAAAAAATGTTGTAAAAAGTAACTTAGGAGTGTATCCTTTAAAATGTCCAAAAAATCTAATTGTCTCGTAATAGAGGGACTAGGGATCACAATTTAAGATCTAGCTGGAGGCATTTTAGCATCTTCTGAGCACTTCGAACGGTAACACAGATTAAACTGCACTTATACAACAAACTAACGTTTAGTTCTATATTTATTTAATAAGAAGAAAACAATAAACACTGTTTAAGTGTCTTGTAAAGTGACATGTTCCTGCTATTTGGGGACATAATTTGAAAATGGCTTTAAATTAACATAAAATTAAAACAATGGGAAGATTTGAGAAGTGACTTTAACTTGATGTTAATGCCATTATGCACACACAGTATAAGATTGTAAAGACAACACTTAATAATAATAATAATAATACACTTTATTTGAATTGGATGACTAGATTTACGCATAGTAATTTTCGTCGAGGCCCAATATGCCAAAAAATAAACCATTATACATCTTACATAAATATACTACCAAAAAACTTATAAAAAACACTATTAGAATAATACTATGAAAACTATAAAAACGCTATAAGAGACTACTAATATATACATAATAAATCGTTACTAAACACAGTCACAAGAGCCCTCCAATTTAGCAAAAACTACTTTTAGGTACGACTTGCAGAACTGAGACAGTGTGGAGTCAGTTCTTTTACCTAGCTGAATCAAGAGAGTTCCAGTCCTGAGCTGCTAAGAAAGAAAATGTCCACTTACCAGAGTTTGCACTTACTCTAGGTAGCTTTAACAAATTATCAAGAAATCCTCTAGCGTGTACATTAAGAACTAAATTAAAACTAGTAGGATAACTTTGAGTTCTCACTTACTTGCTTTACCCGTCGAATTGAAACCATTGTTCGAGTTAAAGCGACAAAGTTAAAGACCAGCACTGCGCCTATAGGTATAGCGGTACAGTAAATACGACCAGTCGGGGACAGGTAGCAGTACGGTCTGTCTTGACCTGAAACATGACACGTTAAGAGAGAATAATTTAACACAAGACCAGCACTGCGTCTATTGGTAGAGCAATCAATCAATCAACTTTATTATAGTGTCAATTCTTCTAGTAGACCCAAAGGATCCACTAGTTTAACACAAGACCAGCACCGCACCTATCAGCATAGCGGTACAGTAAGTACGACCAATCGGGGACAGGTAGCAGTACGGTCTCTCTTCACCTGAAACGTTAAGGGTGAATAATTTAACACAAGACCAGCACTGCCCCTATCAATATAGTAAGCTTAACCTGTCTAAATAGAAACAAATGTAGAATCATTTTTGACTATAAATTCGGCATCACTGGAAATTGTGGAATTGATAGTGATTACAAAGTGTTTTCATAACCGAGCTCAAGACCAACACTTTATGTTAGTTCTCGCTACGAACCTATTTGATTTACTTCCGCATAACACGCTGAAGAAGGAGCTTGGCTCCGAAAACGTTTCGTACGTTAAATCTAAGTTAAACCTAGCTTAAAACAAACAAATTAACACAGAGATACGTTATTTTTATTATAATATATACATCACAATGGATGAATTGGCTCTTCATGATGGTACAAATAGAGTTCCTGTTCGTGTACGAAGAGGTGCCGTCAGCTCCTTACCATAACCAGTGTCAAGAACTCGTATCACACCCAAAGTTAAGCAAGCCGTAACTGTGATCAGC
Source organism: Parazoanthus atlanticus (assembly GCA_025448195.2). NCBI lineage: Eukaryota > Metazoa > Cnidaria > Anthozoa > Zoantharia > Parazoanthidae > Parazoanthus > Parazoanthus atlanticus. Next base: position 6,674 of record JAOEHT020062112.1, on the reverse strand, counting down.
GGTATTCCCCATGCATACAATGAATACAGAAGAAAACGACGTCCTCCTTTCATTTCATTTCCCTCGGAAGAAGTTGATCCTGAAAAGATGGAAATACAAATAATTATTCTGAAAGAAGCTGATTTTTGTTAGTTTTGTCATTATTTTTTGAAAACTAAGCAAATATGCATAAGCAAATTAGGACTGTACAACAACAGACAACAGAGAAGGTGCTTCGCTTACTCGGTAAAACAAAACTAACATAGAACTGAAGAAAGACGTTAAGGCAGCTAGAACCCAAGGTTTCTACCGCTCTTTATTTTTTCTGTGCGCACGCACTCGCCAACTTTTATGGCAAAGACAATGCTTTGAAACGCGCGCGAAATCTGATTGAAAGAATTTGAAGTTTTCATTTTGGTTTCCGGCCTTTCTCAAAAATAGGATACATCTAGAACATTATATCCGATTCGCGCCGACTATTTTATTTTAAACAAAACAATTTTAAGGAAATATTCCCGTAATCCCCGTTAAATTACGCAATTTTCGGAAAGGTTAACAAATGCGGAATTCATTTCTGCGACTGATCTGTTTAACTTGTTCGTCGACTTTTAGAAATTAGGCCCATTTTTTAAATTTTACGATTTTCCCGAGGATGTAACTCTCTTCGCAATTAGTTTGCAATTAAAATCGTATCTGGCTTTCGTTTTAGAACGCGCGGCTCATTTTGTTATGAATTTTAAATGTTTCGTAATCTAGTTATTTTTATTTCTGAAAGACGAAAACTTAAAAGAGAGCCATCAATTAGGAGATAGACAGTTGCTGAAGCGCCAGTCCAAATGCAATAAGAACTGAGAAAGTTCCCGAGAATTAATCCCGATTTCCATATAATCGCTGGGATCGCCAGGATTGCTAAAAAAATGAGTTTAGTAATCTTAGCGATCATATGGAAATCAAAGTTCAGCGATCGTAGCGGTCACGATCGGTGGGAGAGAATCAGGTTCTATCTCAAAGATCGTGGCGACAGAGATTTATCAAAAGAAATTAATAGAGATCCCAAAGATCCCCAGCAACTGCAGCGATCGAAAGCTACATTTTAACTCAGCGTTTTCGCATCATGTTTCAGGTGAGAATTTGGTACGAGCCACGATTTCATGTATTTGGCGGTCTCGTTATTCTTGAAGCTTCTTGAGATACTCCATCGCTTGATCAGTTTCATATTTTTCTCATCAGTTTACATTTTGAAAAGGCTTTGGAGTTGAAATCGTGGGTTTCATCTTTCATCTAACCTGCGTATCACTCAACTCCAGTTGATCGCCGCGATCCAGGAGAACACTGACACTAGAGTGAAGTGCAACACGCTGTTGATGACGTCATACTTCTTACCTTTAGTAGTAAACGTACGACTCACGTCGTAGGCCACAACACTCATCCAGGAGAACACTGACACTAGAGTGAAGTGCAACACACCGGTGATGACGTCACACCCAGTTTGTGTTCCTGTCTTCCCAGACAGAAGGATTGTCAGTTGGAAGAGGAGCAGTGAGCACGACAAACTGCTTAAGTTCTTTCCAAACAAAGTACGAAGCTCGCTGAACAGAACGCGAGTTAACAGGAAACACACCAAAGCCGCTATAGAAACAATAGATCCAATTAAGGTCAGAAGTGAAGATGTTCCGTTGGTCTGGCGATTTGAATTTTTAGAGAATTTTAGAGAAACGTTGAAGTTGGTACAGATAACAATAGAGTCACCCATCTTTGCGTATCTGTTTTTCTTGTACACCTTTTTTAGCGACATAATTAAAACGGAACCATTTTGATACGAAACGTATTCGGATTGGTTGTACTCTACGCCATAACATAGCGACATGTTCAGAAAAGTTACATTCGCATAGGTGGTATTGTAACCTTGTGCGCTTTGATAAAACTTTCGACAACGGTCGTGGAACGGGTCGTAAACCTCTCCTTCCCGGCAAAGGTACTTAACAAAGTGACTCTTCGATAACTGTTGAGAAGTTTGAGTGCGTTTGGATTCAAACGTAAACAGAATTGAATATGTCACAGCATTACCAGCACATAACATACGCATTCTGCACGTGTATTTAGTTGATACTGCGTTGAACAGTTGGCCACAGTGTGGGTTTTTATATTTGTGTTTGTCTCCACAACCATTAGACACAGGCATGGAGTAAGACTTGCAGAAGGACCATAGCATTGTGCTGTTGGTTGTGTTACTGAAAGCGTTTGGTGTGGGTTTTGGTGTGGGACTTGGTACACAATACGTTTCTGATCCGGATGGGTAGGGTTCGGTTGTCCAACTTTGTGCGTTAACCAAAGCGTTTGACATTGTCAAGTTATCTGATTTGAACAAGGGATTCGTTGAGTTGAAACTAAGACGGACATGCCAGTAGCTATAGTTTTTTGCGTCGTTACACACAGCGCAAAAGACATTGGCAAACGTCAGCGTTGTGACGTAGTCATAAACGGGGATACGAGTCATTGGATCTGCCGAGTGCTGATTCGCACACATTTCTTGAACCACAGTGTCTTTCCAGTTTCTGGCGCATTCTGTTACTACAACGTGGCCTTGAGTAACGCCCTTTTTGGTTGGCAGGCACGTAACATTGAGTTGAGGCATATGGGACTTGTTGCACCTATGAATGAAAACAAATTCAATAAGAATGCATTGACACTTCAGCGTCTAAGTAGTACGAAATCCTTACGTCATATTTATATGTACATTTTAACACTTATATCCAATGACCATTATAATCTATGTGTCTTAAATTATTATAAGCCTGTTCGCACCAACCAGAAAGGCTTGTAACAAATGGTTCCACCTAAAGTGTATTACCATGGATCAAAAGACTTATACTAACATCCGTTCTTCTGATGAGCAGCAGTGGTTTTGTGACAAAAATTGTGGCTGGCCATTTAATTTCACTGATTCATTCTTTGAGTCGTCCTTCTCAATTGGGCGGAATATATACTTAAGCCCATCGACCTTTGAAGTCTCCGTAGATTCTTCACTGCGTTATTCCAACGGTTTCTCTAAGTGTCTACTACTAAATACGAGAAGTATTCGAAACAAGATCAACGACCTAAATGCTCTGCTGTTGATGGATTCTTTTGATATTGCCGCCTTAACTGAGACCTGGCTAGACAATAATTTTGATGATCGTGAACTTCAACTTGACGGTTACAGTATCTTTCGTCGAGATAGATGTGATCAGCGTGGGGGAGGTGTGTTGCTAGCAACTAAATCTCACCTGCCATGTGTTCGCAGATATGATCTTGAGGTTGACGCCGAGATGCTAGCTTGTGAACTGAAGTCAAGTAATACACGATGCTTATTATTTGCAGTTTTCTACAGACCACCAGATGTTGGAGAGGGATTTTGGACGAATTCAGGAAATTTCTCATTAAAGCATCTGGTACAGGAATTACTGATTTAATTGTCACTGGTGACTTTAATTTTCCCAATGTTGATTGGTCTACTGGCTCACCAACTATTGCTGACAATTTGACTGGAATTTTCTGTGAAATTCTGGATGACTATTTTCTCACTCAAACAAACCCTTATATTACTCGTCACAATGTCACTAACTCCGCATCACCTGGTAATATCCTGGATCTTGTGTTGACAAATCATAAATCACTGATCGAGGGAACTACTGTGTATCCCAATGGCTTTGACTCAGATCATTTTCCAGTCTGCTTTGCAATCAATCAGGCCTAAAAATAGTCGAAGATCAGTCTACAAATATAACAAAGCCGACTTCGATGGTCTAAGAAATACCTTCTCTCACATTTTGTGGGATTCCTTTATATCCTGTGAGAACATTGACTCAAGTACAGCAAACTTCCAGGATCTTGTACTTGCTGCAGTTGATCAACATGTACCAAAGATGAAACGCAGACGTAATTCAAGACCTCCATGGATAGATAGAGATGTCTTAAGGTTAGTAAGGAAAAAGAAAGCCCTGTGGAAGCGTTTGAAGGCCAATACTACTGCTGAATTGACCACTAAGTTCAAGCTTCTTAGGAAGCAGACCAAGAGCCTTATCTCCTCCAAGTACTGTCAGTACTTAAAGTCCCTATCATATAAACTGAAAACTAACCCCAAAACGTTTTGGTCCTTTCATTCTCTCAAGTCCAAGACAAAAAGATTGCCAGAGGTAGTAACTTATACCAGTAAATCTATGTGCAAAAGATCCTGTGGACAAAGCTTCTCTGTTCAATGAGTTTTTTAGTTCTGTTTTCTCTACAAAGATATCAGACTCTGCCAGCCTTCATGTTGATGTAGTCAATCCTAATTTACTGATGGATGTATCCACTTCACACAACGAGGTCAAGAGTATCCTATGTAAACTGGATGTTAATAAAGCAACTGGAGTGGACGGTATACCAGCAAGGATCCTGAAGGAGTGTGCAGAGGAGCTATCTTACCCATTAGCTCTATTGTTTAACTTGTCTTTTAGAAGCGGGAGAGTTCCTTCTTCATGGAAAAGAGCTAATGTCACTCCTGTGTTTAAAGCAGGTGCTAAAGACGTGGTTGAGAATTATCGATCTATTTCCCTGTTATCCATCCCTAGTAAATGTCAAGAGAAGATCGTATATAATGCCATATATTCTCATGTTGCCCCTTATTTGACAGATTGGCAGCATGGTTTTGTTAAGGGTCGCTCATGTGTTACCCAGTTGGTATTAGCGCACCATCAATGGACAAAGGCCTTGGATGATGGATTACAGGTGGACGTTGTGTTCTTGGATTTTGCCAAGGCGTTTGATAGAGTACCACATAATATACTTCTGCAGAAGCTGTGTAATTTTGGCATTTCTGGCAGTTTACTCAAATGGTGTGAGGACTACTTGACCAACAGAGAGCAAAGAGTTGTTATTGAGGGTCAGAGTTCTACCTGGTCAGTCATTCCTTCTGGTGTACCCCAGGGCTCCTTATTAGGGCCATTATTTTTTGTGGTATTCATTAGCGATTTACCTGACGTAGTCATGCCTGGGAACACAATCGCCTTATGCAGATGACTGCAAAACATCTAGAGTGATAAACTGTCCATCGGATCAACATGCGCTTCAATCAGACTTGAATAATCTATACATCTGGAGTCAGCGAAATCTAATGGATTTTAATGTTAAGAAATGTAAATTGATGCGTATCACCAAGAAAAGAATGCCTCTTCATTCTGACCTCATGTTGAACAACAACATTCTGGAAGAAACAGCTGAATTCTGTGATCTTGGATTAGTCACTAGTAACAAGCTGTCCTGGAATGCTCATGTTGATATAATATCAAGTAAGGCAAATAAGACTCTTGGCCTTATTAAAAGGACATGCAAAGGTCTGAATGATGTTACCACCTTAAGAACGTTGTATTGTGCCTTGGTAAGGTCCCACCTGGAGTACGGTACTATTGTCTGGTCACCTTACACAGCTAGAAACATCAAGAAGTTGGAAAGAATTCAGCGAAGGGCCACCAAGTTTATTCTGAAAACTGATGACTGTGACGTAAAATTAAACGATGTACTTTTTTATAAAGTCCTAAATGGTTAATTTATATTAATATAGCTATATCTCCATTTATTCAATTTCTTTCACATTCTGAAAGGTACTCTCTGAGGGGTAGGGATTAACTATCACTCAAGAAGAACTATGCTAGGACTGATACTTTTAAATTTAGCTACTTTAATAGGGTTGTTGATATGTGAAACATGTTACCACTGTCAACTCGTCGTGCCTCAAATATTTGTAGTTTCAAGAAGGGAGTGAGGGACTTCTTATCTAATGAGTAACTAATTTTTTGCTCACTTTTTAACTTGAAAATGTTTTTTCATAGTTTTTTTTTCATTTTGTTTTATTTTATTTTTAAGGTGGTCTGCCTTGTATGGGGTCTATGACTAATTTGCTAACCATCCTTATGGCTCTTTTAACTTTTTCCCATGTCTTACTTTGTATTAGGCCATTACATTGTAATAAATAAAAATCCCGTATTCCAGCAATACATTATTCCTAGGTTTTGTTTGAGATCGAGGCTGTATATTGCGAGATGGTATCGGGGGACGATGGATTAGATGTTATTTTCAAGTATTACTCAGTTGTCCTAAGTCTTGTCCTACTTAGTTCCGAAAATGTTATTAGATTTGAAAATAATAATTCGTTTCCAAAAACCCCTATTCCAGCAGTCCACCATTCCAAGGTTTTGTTTGAGACGGTAGCTGCATATCGTGAGATGGTATCTATGGACCATTAAAAGTTATTTGCAAGTATAAGTGAGTTGTCCTAATTAATTAGGAAAGTTCCATTCAAACTCGTATTTCGTTTCCGGCAAATCCCGTATTCCAGGACTCGATCCACAATTCCAAGGTTTGTTTGAGATGAAGGCTGCATATTATTACATGTTATTGTTCGAGCAAGTATATGGCATGCAACCAAAAAGTGTATTTTTAAAATATATAAACCGTGTTAAAGGAAAAGAGCTCTTGAAAGTTATTTTTAGCAATAACCAGGGCAATCAATTAACTATCGTCGTCTGGTCGTCTCAGACGAGTGGAGAAAAAGAAAGATGATTGACCTGTAATATTGGCAGCTCAAACATGAAATTTTAAAAACAAAGCATATGCACTCTTTTTTCAGTATAATAAGAGGCTGAAGCGTTCTTATTTTTTGGTGATTTGAACCTATG